>JAGSMP010000612.1:0-133952 GCA_029286625.1 Parnassius orleans
CCAATTGACTTGTTTGGTTGACGATAACTCAAAGATTAATGATCTAATTACAATAAAACCCGGTATTTATACTAATAATGAGTTGCTCAATTAGCACGTAATTCAGCGACGTCCCCACTTATTACCTACCTACCCATTTCGCGGACTTAAAAACGCACCCTCGTATGTAGGTACTTAGTTGATAAGTCAAAATAAATAAATATTGGTAAATCCAATTGGGCATGCCCTAAGCGTATTAAAAAAAATACGTATAACATGATTATACGGAATTTTTTGAAGTAGTTTAAATACACACAAGTTTTCACTAATAACCTTATTATACTTCCAATTTTCCAATAATTTTATGTCAAACTTCAATTTAAAAAAAAGTTTGGAAAATCCAAAAGTGCACGATTCATAATGTTCATATCATAATGTTCATAAAAAAAATACTTTATGTTTAACCGCATTAATTTGAGTCAAGGCAAGAATTACTAAGTGTATAAAGTTAAAATCGAATACCTACCAAGTGAAAATTTTATATTTTATTTTATTATTTTATTTGGTAGGTGAAAACTGTCAAAATATCATTTTTTTAAGTAACCAAGCGACAACAAAACTCTTCCTAGCGGTACGAGAGTATGACATATTGACGCAGAATTTTTTGCTGGTTTAAATGATGTATATAACTCAATATCGCCCAAAATGTCGCTTGGTAATTATTGCCTTCGTCGATATGTATGTTGATATGTATATATGCATGTTTATATAAGTATGTTTGTATAAATGTATAAATAGGAGATATTTCTGTTGTTCATATATTTTATATATTAGTAAAATATTTATTTTATATATTACGTAGTTAATTATTATTTTTATTAATTTATCATTTTATCATTTTATTTTTATTTTTTTTATCATTTTTTATAAGCCTGTTTTAAAAACAAAATTTGATCAGTTTTTAAACCACGTTGATAAATTGTATAAATTAAACCGGCACATTGCTCTTACTATTTTAAAATATTGTCTCCTTGTACCTAGATTTACATACTTACTCCGCTCGAGTCCAGTCTGGAAATGTTCGGATATTTTAAAAGATAATGATAATAATCTTAAAATAGCTATAGAAAAAATTCTAAATTTAACTTTAAATACAACAGCCTGGACTCAAGCTACTTTACCTATAAAATTTGGTGGTATTGGTGTGAGAAATCTTCTAGCGTTGCATTGCTGCTTTCCTTGCGTCCGCATAGTGAGTAATTTATGTAACATAATTTTAAATAATAATAAAGTAGACCTGTGCTTTGCTACGGAGGCAGGGCAGACATGGCAAACGCTCTGTCCCGGCGAAAATGTTCCACTGGAAGTTAAGCAACAAAAACAGTGGGATATTCCGTTAGTACAGAGGATTCAGAAAGATTTGTTTCATAATTTCCATAGTGACCAAGATAAGGCACGCCTTCCAGCTGTTTCGACTAAGGAATCTAGTCACTGGTTACACGCTTTACCATCAAGTAATCTCGGCACATTACTTGATGGGGAAAGCTTGCGCATCGCTGTTCCTACAGCGGCGATTTGTCAACCCCATCAGTGCCCCTGTGGTAGCAGCGTCGACAAGTTTGGGCTCCACGGACTTTCTTGTAAGAAAAGTGCTGGTAGGTTATCACGGCATGGTTCTTTGAACGATGTCATCCGAAGGGCTCTTGTCTCTATAAATGTTCCCTCGGTTTTAGAGCCTTGTGAATATTTAGAGACGATGGCAGGAGACCCGACAGTATGACATTGGTCCCTGGGAGAGAGGTAAAGCCCTAGTGTGGGATGCTACTTGTGTAGACACTTTGGCGGCTCTCATCTCAGGGTACTCGTTTAGAGCCGGGTGGCATCAGAGGCAGCTGAACTGAGTAAGGGCGCAAATATGAGTTCTGAGAGATGACAACAAATTCGTGCCATTTGCTGTAGAGACTATCGGTCCGTGGAGTCCACGTGCGGTGAAGTTCTGAAGGAACCCATCAGCGGCCAGTCATTGCTGCTGGTGATAAGAGGGCTGGCTTTTCGCTCAAAGGCTAAGTATAGCCATTCAGCGGGAAACGCAGCCAGCGTTCTTGGCACGATACCGCGTGGAGTAGGACTGTTTGATAATTAAATTACTAGTTTTAGTTTCTTTTTTTATTATAGTTTTTTATTTCTTTTCTATGTTGCTACACCTACGTCAAATTCTCACCATTCCATGGGTTGACTGGTAGAGAATGCCTCAAGGCACTAAGTCCGCCCTTTATATTATTTTATATAAAGGAATGCAATAAAGAATAAATAAATAAATAAATAAATAAATAATAAGAATCAAAATGCAGATATGACTAAGATGATATGCCTCGTATCCGGTAAAAAGGCACCGGTTCTCTACACTCAGCATACGAAACACAGCAGCAATAAGCTGCTATTTTGCGCTGGTATTCTGTGAGAGTGTGGTCCTTACCCGGTCGAGTTGACCCATTCGTGCTACAACTATAATATATCTGCAGCATGGCTTTACCACTTACAAAACCTACCACGACTTCTATAGATAATATAAGAAATCATTCTATTATGTTGTTGTTCTTCATATAATAATCTTCATTAACTCGCTGAAGCGAGTGAGCAATATTGTCGACAGCTAGCCGATTTTGAAGACGGAAATCATTTTTTAATTCAACAGACGTAATTCTCATGCAGGCCCCGGGAGATTTTTTTCGTTTTGTCTAAAAATATGGAATATGTGATGCCAGCTTTACGGTGTTTCGTTTTATTTTTAACTCTTTCGTGTGTAATTTTTGGTTTTAAAAATTTCTTCTTATGTTCGTTATTTGCATTACTATTTTTTTGTTATTTTAACAGTTTACTTGTTGATTATTTATTTTTTCTGCTCCAAGCCTAATTTAACTACTTCCTGCATGTCTTACCAAGTCGTCGCTCCATCTAGTGGGCGCCGCACTACACGCTTCGCTTCGCTTTCGCTTACCCGTACGAGGTTGCCAATTGAGTACCTTCCTGTGAAATTAGAAATTTAAAAGGACAGTGCTTTGTGGCATACAAGGCATAATAATAAAGGCAAATACTTATCTAACCGGAAATGCGAAATTCCACTGGATTTTTCACGGCCTATTGTTGAAGAAGAAGAATCTTGGAATTCGTGTTTCACTAGTTATATAAACGGTATTTCTAAACACTTTAATTAAACATAGTCGCCTACTGTGTCTATATGTGTACTCACTTAAGACTTTTAAACTACTTAATAGAATGCAAAATTTCTCCAAAACGGCACAAGCTCTTTAAATAGTTTTTACACTAAAAAATATTAAAATTTTTAATTGAGAGTTTTATTTTTATTCCCCGTTTTACTCGAGAAAATATCGTTATTCCCCGAAATTGAATATTTTTGTGCGAGCGTGCCTGCTCCGTCACCCTGTAATCACCCGCGAGCTCTGTCGCAGTCCGTTTTCGGACATCGTCGAGGGTGGACCGCGCGTCGGTGTTGGAGCGACTTGGTTCAAAAATATTTTAGTTTTTTAAGTGTTTATACTCAATTATAAATATTTTTATGAATAGAAATACTTAATTTAGTTAATATCTGTACATTGGTACCTGTAAATATTGTTTTCCAAATAAATTAATTTTTAAAGTGTCCAAAGAAGAAGAAATTTTCGCGGCGACGTTGATTAGTGAAATTGAAAAATGCAATGTTATATAATTTAGATGTGGAACGACCAACATGCTCTCGTTAATTAGATTTCGATTAGTTTTTAATGCCTTTGTAATTTTATTGTTGCATGTTTTTATTAATTAGGTGATACTGAATTTTATAATTATGTATTATAATAAAACGCTATTTTTATGAGTATTGCTTTAATAGAAAATTATTGGGGAGGGAAATCTAGATAAAGATACTTATATTTAGGTACAATGTTATAAAATTATATCAAACAATTTAAATAAAATAAAAGTGTTGCTTCCCTAAGTGCATATACAAAAATAAAGAAATTCTTGTGTTTATGTTTTCTTTAAATGTTAGACAAACCATCATTAAAATCTTTTAAACCGCCATAGCAGTTTAAAAGAGTTATAACTCGGCACAGATTAAGTATAGTTTGGTGGTGCTCGAACAAATGTTGTAAGGACCGACAAGGGTTAACTGCTGGCGATAAAATGTTCAAGATGGTGTATCTAAGGTGGCGATCAAAAACCAACAATAACGCATTAAATAAAATGAACAGACTTAGAAACATGTCCAGCGATAACTTAAAAAATAAAGAGTAAATTAATAATAAAAAAAACTTTAAATTAAATCGAAAACCGTGTACACAGACTGCATACTTCCCGGAGCGTCGATTCTTCACATCAGCTGTTTGTAATATACTTAATTAATATCAACTTCTTTAATTTTAAGGTCTTCAATACTATCTCTACTAAAGATGTATACGAAGATGATAAAATGCACTGACTTACTGCCATTGTTCTATTGCCGGAGAGATATTAATCCGTTGAGTCCACGTGTAGTGAAATTTCAAAAGAAATTATGTACGACTTTTTGAGTCTGATGTTGACTTTATATTTTTTTTAATTTGTAAAATAAAGTTTTTTTGTACGCTTAACTTATATTCATACCATTCACGTCGTCGCATTATATTACCTTTGTCAAAAATATTTGGCAACCGAGAGTTTTAAAATATTTTTTTTTATATTTTTATGGACATGACAGAAATTTCTTCAATTATGATATTTCTTACATTAAAATTTTACAAATAGGGTAGGTATATTTTTGTAACAAGCTAGCTCCACAATAAATGATACCTCGGGACTTATTTTGCATGTTCAAACATCATATTTTTAGTTTCTTGTTACGTTTTAATGATGTAACAATGACAACGTAAAATAAAATATGTGATTCAATTTATTTTTCTAGTACATACTAAACATTTTATCTCTTTTGTATATCTCAATAGATATAATTCGATGTTTTGTTAGAAAATGGATAATAAGAGTTACACAAGAATAGCTATAACACATATATGTTTGTACACTAGATTTTATTATTTTAACGCCATTCTTAACACTTTTAGAAGAGCACACTAAATCTTACATTTCTTCATTGTATTTCGACTTTTTCAACAAGTTCCCGAGAGTCTTAGAAAGCGAATAGCTTGTGGTTGCATTTTAACAACTTTCAAACCCAATGTTTGGGAGGCTATTTCTGCTACATTTTAATGTAATTTCCAATTACTTCACTGAATAGTAAGGTACTGACTACCCTGAAAGGGTTAATAATTAAGTAAATTTCTAATGTGCTGTACGTTAAATAACACAAATTATTAAGACAACCAAGAATCCGGGATTCTAAGAGATATTTCCACAATGTTAAATAGTCCCTCATTGTTGTATTTAAAACAATACCCGCATTACAAATTCCTGCTATATGCACAGTTCCTTTAAATAATAGAAACAAACGAACTAACAATCTAATTGATTGTTAGTGGCTGCTGCAACACATAGAAATCTGCAAACTACATCGAACAAAGAAGGCCAAGAAGGAATTTCTCACAGCCTGTTATTATATAAGCTCTCTTTGCCTTTAGATGGGAACACAGCAATACAGACACTGTTATTTGGCTGTAGAAATAAGTAAAATAGTGTTATCTACCCAGATGGACTTCTAGGCATGAAATTAGTCATAGGTATATATTCCGATCCTTCATTTAATTCCAAAAAGAAAACACATTTCTTTTCTTTTCATTTATTTATTTTTATTTATCTATATTTTAGAAGAAAAAAATACACAGATATACAAAAAAAGATGCAAGACGTCGCAAGATCGCCAGTCCTCTTGTCAAGCGTTGCAATTATGGCAAATCCTTAGTATTAAAGGAAGGAGATGTCCAGTTATGGTTTTTAACGGGCTGTTAAAAATAATTGTCACTGTAGTGTATTCTTTATTTAAATAAAAATATCATTATCATCATCATTACAGCCCTTTGCAAGTACACTTCACCCACTGGACACCGGTACGGCTGCCACTCCAGAACCTTTCTTCCCAATCGGTTGTCCGTTCTTTGAGCTATATGGCTGGCCTATTGCCACTTCAGCTTACTAATCCTTTGGGCTATGTCAGTTACTCTGATCGAATAAAATTATATTTTTAGATATTTCAGTTTCACTGCGAATAATAAAATACAGCGGTAAACAAAAACACGTTTCTTATTTGCTCACTAAGTAATAACTAAATTGAGTTACTCGTTTTTCGTTCCTTCGCAGCGGGCACCTAAGGAAATGTAAAGCTTTATTTTCTAGAAACCTCACGCCATCCTTAACATGAAAAAAGAGTTTTAGTGTTCAAACGATAGGCTTACCTCTTCGTAAAGAGATTTTTTGCTGATGGGTTTTGACGAAAACACGTAACTGTGCGAACGAAGCGTGAAAAGGCACTCATTGTTACAACCAAATTCTATGTTGGATACAATCTTTTTTTTCTATTTTATTACGATTTACTTTGAAAAGTAACATTTCAGTCTAAATACATTCTACTGCTTGGCACTAGGCTCCTTTAGCCTTGAATTAATATTATTCCCAACGTATCGACTTTTTCCACAGGTCAAAACAAATAACTGAATAAAAACAAAACCAAAGAAAACACTAAACAACTAATCCAAAAAAAACAAAAGAGGACATAATTAACTCAAACTAAAATAATCCGCATAAGTTCACTATTGAACATGGGCCTTCAAAGCCCATGGACATTTTTTGTGCACCGATTGTTAAATAGTTATTATTTTTCGAAAGTTACACAGTCAAACAGATTTATCCGATTAATTAATAGTTTCCTAGAAACATGCAAATGAAAATAAACAATTTATGATTTCTTATATTTACGCGAACACTACACATTGAATAAAACTATTTTTACGGATTTTATCGCGTTTAATTTTACTAATTTTGATTCGGGTGCTTTACAGCACCCATGGTCACGGGGTGACTGAGGTGTTTGACATCCAATGTCATAGTTAGCCCGGCTACCTTCAGTTTTGAATATTAATTTTTGTCCGATCACGCAGAATGAGCTACAGTATCTTGAAGTCTTGCAGTGGTATGCTTGGTTTGGATTTACCTTGTTAATTATAGAATCCCAAGCAGATGGCAGCACCATCCATCTTCTCTATTGAAACCAGGATGTTTTTAATTTCAATAGCCTCGCGTATCATCCTTGGTAG
Source organism: Parnassius orleans (assembly GCA_029286625.1). Taxonomy (NCBI): domain Eukaryota; kingdom Metazoa; phylum Arthropoda; class Insecta; order Lepidoptera; family Papilionidae; genus Parnassius; species Parnassius orleans. Next base: position 7,218 of record JAGSMP010000612.1, read on the forward strand.
GAATCGGTGTTCTTTTGCGAGGATTTGTGGTTTATCAAATCTGATGTAATGGCGGGACGATCTGAACATGTTCACAGACTGCAGACTTCCCAGAGCGTCGGTGCCTCACGTCAGCTATATGTTCTTTCACGCGGGTTTTAATGGATCGTTTTGTTTGTCCTATGTAAGAGAGACCACATTCACAATCAAGCTTGTACACTCCTGCATCTTGTAGAGTGATATTACACTTGACGGATGGTAAAATTGACTAATCTTCTTCGGCGGCTTGAAGTATGTTTTAACAGAAGCTCGCTTCAAAATGTAGTCAACCTTGTCTGTGACCTCTGACATAGGGTAGTACAGCAGGCACACGCTCGACTGTGGCCGGCTTCACTCGGTCACTGTGACGTAGGCGCGGACCCGAAGCTTGTTGTCTTGCAATACTTGCTCGACGCTGAAGCTCGGCGGCCAGATGTTTTCTGTCACAGATCCTCGTGCTCTGAAACAAAGATTTTCCCACGGTAGCTAACTGTGATGGATGATGGTGCGATTCAATATAAATATCGAGTTATATGTCTTTCTATAATAGTGTGAACACAGGTTATCGATTTCGATTACACATCTAGGAAAGCTAAACAAATTAGAGGCAAACAATTCTTTAGCTTTCCTAGATGTTTTAGTCATCCGAAATCCTGATAACACTATTGGTCACACTGTGTATAGGAAAAAGACCCATGCCAACCGTCTCTCTTACATAGGACAAACAAAACGATCCATTAAAACCCGCGTAAAAGAACATATAGCTGACGTGAGGCACCGACGCTCTGGGAAATCTGCAGTCTGTGAACATGTTCAAGATCGTCCCCGCCATTACATCAGATTTGATAAACCACAAATCCTCGCAAAAGAACACCGATTCCTACCAAGGATGATACGCGAGGCTATTACATCCTAATTTCAATAGAGAAGATGGATGGGTGCTGCCATCTGCTTGGGATCCTATAATTAACAAAATTAAATCCAAACCCAAGCATACCACTGCAAGATTTCAAGATACTGTAAGCTCATTCTGCGTAGATCGGACCAAAAATTAATATTCAAAAAACTGAAGGTAGCCGGGCTAACTATGACATTGGGACGTCAAACACCTCAGTCACCCCCGTGACCATGGGTGCTGTAAAGCACCCGAATCAAAATTAGTAAAATTAAACGCGATAAAATCCGTAAAAATAGTTTTATTCAATAAACAATTTATGATTTTCTGTAAAACATCGGTGAGGATTTAATGTAATTTATATAATTCTTGTTACATCTATTATTATTTTTATATAAATTATTTGGTTTAACAACAGCTTAACTTCTAACATTTTGAAAATTATAAGTACCAAATGAAGCCAATTTGAGTCAAACTCGATATACTTAGTAAAAAAGAGAACACAATATCAAATCTAAAAAATGGAAATGGATCACAGATGCGAATAAAAAAAAACAAGTTAAGTAATCTTAGGTAAAACTAATGTAAATGTGTAATACTATAAATATATATTGTATATGTTACGGGATAAAAACAAAAGATAGAAAAGTGAGTAAACTCAGGTTTACTCGGGTACCTACACTTAGGATTATCTAAGTGCCTTGGGTAAAGTCCGAAATATCACCAAAATCAATACAGATTCGGACTTTACCCGAATAAACCTAGGTTTACCCAACCCTGGCGGGGTAATGTTCATGTATTAGGTCGTTAAATAATAAATTAAAAGAATATGATAATTCTAGTAAGTTTATTGAAAAAAAAAAATCTTTACATAGGTGATGCTGCTTTAAAGAGTATGTATGTCACGGTAATATCTAAATATCATTTATTTGAACAGGATAACTACACTTTGAATGACATTTCTTTCCAGCCGCTTTGCATGTGCACTTTTTTATACCATTTTGTTTTACAATGACACCTTTTATAGCCTCGACCTCCTGAAAGTGCTCCATAGAAACTCTTGCCACTGCTTTCGTGGTATTTTTTTTTTACCGCCCAGAAATACATGAGCACCCAGAAATCTTTTCAGTTGAGTTAGGTTAGATGGCTGAAGCGTTAGCGAAGCGCAGCGCAGCTCCCGGCACAGCATTCGTGGTTATTTTAGTAGTTGTGATAAGGGTGTACGATTCTTGTAAATATAACGGAACGGTGTTTTTGTTATGTAGCAACATTCGTATTTCTGTAACCTACTTCCTTCCTTTTTTTTTGTTCATCCTTCTTAAGATGGAGGTACGAGTTGAGTGTGCTAATTTGTAACCGCAGCTATAATATTGTGCGGTATTAATAGTTGTACAGTGTACAATTATTAAATACAGACCATAAAATTTACATGTCTGTGTGTCATTTAAACTAGGCACCTAACAAGGGGACACCTCTGCTCCCCCCTGCCCCTCCCCACTCCTGCCGGAGAGGACACTCAACATTACCCAGCCAGCGTTGGGTAAACCTAGGTTTATTCGGATAGACTCCGAATCTGTATTGAATTTGGTGATATTTCGGGTTTTACCCAATAAACTTAGATAAACCTAAGTGTACCCGGGATTGATTTCGATATACTGGGAAGACTGTGAAGATATCGAACATTACATACAGCAACTGCGTACTATTATTAAAAATATGAATACACCTAATATAATTATTGGAGGAAACTGCAACGCTAATAGTCAATGGTGGAGCTGTGATGAGGAGGACGCCAGAGGTCTATTGCTCTCAGAGTTCCTTGTTGAAGCGGATTTGGAAGTTCTTAGTGAAGGCCGTACTCCAACATTCTATACAATAAGACAGGGAGTAGAATGCAAGAGCATAGTAGATATAACAGTTTGCTTTGTACCTATTATGACAAAGATATTGAACTGGACAGTCAACCCAAACATAGTCACCACCTCAGATCATAGAGCTATAACTTTTGACATATGCATAGGTCCCGAAGAAACTAGGAAGGGGATTAGAATATCAACTAGGATTTATAATTCCACTAAAGCTGACTTGAATAGATTTAATCAAGAACTTATATCAAATTAGGAAAATGAAGGATTAAATGCGAAAGAAGTAACACACATACAGACTGGAAAATACTTTGAAGACGCTGTATTAAAATCAAATTATTGCATAACTAAAGCCTGTAATAAATCTATGCCCAAACTAACAATTAACTAATTAATCAAGAAGATCAAGTATGATCAAAAAACTACATGCTAATGAGAACAGGAAACCTTATATTATAGATAAAGACTAGACTAAAGAGCGCTATCTGACTACAAAGAAACCATTTTAAGGACGAAAACTAATAGTTGGAAAGGGTACTGTACAAGAAAATCACGAGAGACAATGTGGGACAAATTCTATACAATTAACAAGCTTACAGATCATACAGGCATTTAAATGAAGAGATGCTAAGAGATTCTGACGGAAATATCTTAGACCCATTGCAATCCACGGCTCTATTGGCTAACACATATTATCTAGCTGATAATATTGACAACGATACAGAATACCATACAAAAACGACAGGACACGAACACAATAGAAAGTCAAATAAAAATGATAAAGCAATCCACAGAATTCACACCCTTTAACCTATGAAATGAGTTCGGTTATTGAAAATATAAAATCATCCAAAACACCTGTCCTGGATAGATTTACGGCAGAGATATGCAACGCCAGTATCAAGGCCACTCCAGAACTTATTTTGGAATTAATGAACAGATGTTTATTTATAGGATACTTTCCAAAAGTTTGGAAAATTACAATCATACGTATTGTAAGATAACCGGGTAAGGACTACTATACAACCTCTAAGGCATACAGACCAATTGACTTACTCCCTTTAATGAAGAAGGTACTTGAAAAAATGATAACAAATATATTAACTTGGTTTCTAGGACAGAATAACAAATTAAGTACACGACAATACGGATTCATGCCCCAAATCAGTACCGAAGATGCATTGTACGATGCTGTCACTTTGATAAGAGATAAAATTAAAAAACGAAAAATCATAGCTGTCATTTCTCTGGATATCGAAGTGGGCTTTGATAATGCATGGTGGCCTATAATTAAAAAGCAACTCCGAGAATAAGTATGATCCATATATATTAGCAACTATTTTCAGTTATCTTAACGAGCGCTCTGTTGCAGTACACTACGCCGGTACGAAGATCAACAGGCCAACTAACAAAGGATGTATTCAATGATCCACTTATGGACCACTGACGTGGAATATTCAGCTAGACCCTTTGTCAAAAACAGCGAATACAATAGAAGCTCACATTCAGGCCTTTGCAGATGACATATTGTTAATTGCGGAAGCAGATACTACTAAAGAATTGGAAAGGAAAACTAACGAAGCTTTATTAAAAATACCAGAATGTAGTGAACGAAATAAAATGAAATTTGCAGCCCACAAAGTAATAACAGGAATGAAGAAGCTAAAATATGATACACCAAAATTTGTACTAAATAACACACCACTAAATATAAGTACTGATCTTACAGTATTAGGATTAACAATCGATAGCAATCTAAATTTCAACAAACATTTGGACAGAACAATACAAAAAGTAACAAATATATAAAAAACATTACTAGAGCTGCCAAATCTACCAAGGGACTTAATAGTGAAATATTAAGAATTATTTACATAGCAGTAATTGAACCGATTATTTTATATGCATCAAGTTCCTGGGATGAAGTTATTGACAAAAAATATATCAAATCGAAATTGGAAAGCATAACGAGAATGTTCGCAATATGAATTGCAAAAGGCACATAAAACTACTTCCTGTGTAGCATGTACGCTTTTATGTAAGATAAATCTTACCTTACCCTTAAATCTAAAGGGATAACCCTTTAGATTTAAGGGAAAGGGAAACAGCTGAATTGCACAGAATCAAAAAAGGAAAGCCCCTGCATATTCTCCTAGATAGGCTCATCGAAAGCAAAGTCAGCGTGTTTAATTTACCTTCACCTCCAAAATGAAAGCCTCTGTCATTTAAGGACGTTGATAAAGAAGAGGACCTAAAAGTAATTGGAAAGGATATACCACAATTGTTTACGGATGGTAGTAAGAAATAGGGTAAGGCGGGTGCTGCTGTTGTGTGTTATGAGAACGGTAGAGAAAAATTAAATTCAAACTTTAAGCTGAACAAACACTGCTTTGTGTTCCAGGCTCAATTGGCAGCAATACTTCGAGCTATTGATCTTACAATACGCAAAAAATAGTTAAAAAGAACGCAAATACTCAGTGACTCGAGGTCTGGTCTAGAATCTGTCTGTAATCTGTTTAATACTTATCCGATTGTAGTAGAAATAAATAAAAAAAATCTGAGATTCGCGAAAATGGGGGCAAATACAACTGTTTTGGATAAAGGCCCATTTTGGACTCCATGGCAATGAACGAGCCGACGAATTGGCCAAAAAGCAGCCTTACATACAAAATCTTCCTCTGTGCATAAGAGGGTCCCGCTGTCTTTTGTCAAATGACCCTCAGAAACATAACAATAACAAAATGGCAACAGCGTTACATGAAGGAAGAAGCAGGAGCGGTAACTAAGCTATTATTTGATGACGTTCGGCGAGGCGATAAAATACTGATGAAACTAAAAACAACAAATTTAATGACACAAATATTTACAGGGCATGTTGGCTTCGGCGAATATCTTCACAGATTTAAATTGAAAGATATAGCAGAATGCAAGTGTGATGGAACTAGTGTCCAAACTATTACCCATTTATTAGACGAATGTCAAATCTTTGAGTCCTGGAGATGGGAGATGGAACAAAAATTAGGAACAAAAATAAAAAGTAATAATTATAAACTATTTGTAAGTGACGATCACAAAAGAGATCTTTTTGTAAGATACGCTAAAAATATAGTTAAAAGAGTCAACGAATGGAATGGCGGGTGCATGAAATTAATCGATTAATAGGTAGAGAAACATAAAATAAAAAGACGTTAATGACGAGAATTGGCAAAAGAACTTAAAAGCAAAGAAATAAATAAAGAAAAACAAAATGCATACAGAGAAAAAAATGAAAATACAAAAAGAAAAGATGCTGGATAATAAATAGCAGCAGTTTTACAAAGATCTAGAAAAAAAGTGTACCCGGGTAAACCTAGGTTTACTCACTCATCTAAGTTTACCCGTAACATATATACTACAACTTTATTACGTAAGTATTTAAATTTACAATTTTTTTTTAAATTGGCTATAATTTGAAGTATTTTAAATATATACATGAGCACTCGTAGAATTTACCACACTGGAAGCATCCAAATATTTAGTAAAATCTGCATTTTTATTGCCTTAGTTCCAGTTTGTCATTTTAAATATCCTAACTGTAGCTGTAGTTATATATCTATGCAAGAAGATTCTCTAAATGTCTTTTGAATAAACGTTGTATATTCAAAAGATATTGTAATAAACTATTTATGGCATAAATTTGTGTATATAAAAACATTTTCATAAGTATAGCCTAAATTATGTAATTGGTGAAAAATACGCTTTTACCTAATTCTTCACTTATTTCTTAGTACTCAGAAATATAATAGAAATAGATTTTTTATATAAATGATTAATAATACTAATATTAAAAGTCACTCTTATGTTTAATATTTATATTTTACTGTTATTTATAATTTATAGCAAAGTGTCTATCAGTGACCTATTGTGAGATTCACATTACAATGAGATCACATTATAATGAGATCACAACATTACAGACGGCCATTGAACATCTATCCTGAGAAGTCAGTCTACAAAAAATATATTGATTTGACTACCTCGTTGTTCTAGTGGTCGTAAGCATGTCTGCTAATCATGAGGTCCCTGGTTTGAATCCCGGGTCGGGCCAAAATAATTTATTCGCTTTTTCTGTTAAGAAATTCTCAGTAACAGCAGTGCGGACACAGGAAGTTAGCGGTGTTTCAGTCCCGTGGAACCACCTCGAAAAGCACGTTAAGCCGTTGGTTTTGCGCCTGAATTCTCTTCTGTCGTGTCGGATTGCCGTCCCATTGGACTATGAAAGTGAGGAAGTAGAGAGTGCACCTGTGTTTGCAGGTAAAATCTTTATTTACAAATCAATCACATCAAAACAAACATACAAACATAGGTACATCACTAAAACTTTGTCTGCCTAGCACTTTAATTAACTTTACTTTCGTGAATTATAAGCCAAAAGTATTAGATTTGAAAATTCTGGCTTTTACCTAATTCTTCGCCTATTTCTTATAAAAAATTTTGTTTGTGATAAAAATACGGAACCGTTGAATACTAAACAAAAGTGACAGTAATGTATTATATTTGCCATAAATAATATATAAGGCCATAAGAAATATTGTAACGTACATTTGACAATATTTCCACTATCCCTGTTGTATTTTGAGAGTCATCTCCCGACATATTGTCAGGCACTACCTACTTTTACGTTTGACAATATGTAAAGAATTTCTCGTTCAAGTATCGAGACTTCACACAACGTTGCAAATAGCAAGTGTTGAAAATACACAGGTTTAAGGATTGACTGTTGATATGATAACTTGAGATCAATATGTTCAAATTCAGATGCTAAGGTGTTGAAATTGCATTCACTTCACATGACGTTACTATAAATATAAATATTATATTTTATTATATCCTTGGACGCATTTACATATAATATATATTTTTATTGAAAAATGTCCAGTTTCACTTCTTAAGAGTGTTTTCTTTTCTCTTTCCCAAATTTATATTTCCCTTGAAATAAGCAATGGAATTCCGAATAAAGACAACAAATGCAATCATAAACAATATTATATGTGCCATTTTAATGACAAAACACCTGCAGGGGAATTTCATTATTTTCTTATAATATTAAACTATATTAATAAAGTGTATCTTCTTCTAATTTCAGTATATTATGTAAAGTTAAAATCTACATGATGAAAATTTAATTTAATTTTTGCGTTCTTGGACGGAAAGCATGTTGAAAACTTTTATCATTGGTTTAATTATCTCACGTATATCCTTACAAAAGAGAGATTATCAGGCAGAAAGAGTCTTTCTTGTTTTTATAACAATAGTAGTTAGTTTTTTTATTAAGCCTGAGCCCTGATTATAGAGAACGGTGGGGCGTGCGGCAAAGCGATTTGTTTGATTCACATTATTCTTTATTAAACCGAAGTGATAAACGAACCTACAGTCCACCTGATGGTAAGTTGCTACTGCAGCCCATGGTCACCTGTGACCGACTTCAAACAAAGAAGGTTACAGATGCGTTGATACCTCCGAGTATAAAGTAGGAATACAATAGTATTTTTCGGCAGATATAGGGAAGATCTCAATTTAATTCTTAATAAAACAGTTGTCAAATGATTAGTCCTTTAACGTTCAAGATTTTTTGTAAGATTTATAAATAAATAAGCCGTGGTGGCAGCAGCTTCTAGAATAATTCCATATAGATAAATATTTCCACGTGTAGTGTCGGGTTAGAATACCCACTACCCCATATCTTACCGTGGGTGTCGTAAGAGGCGACAGAGGGAAACTGAGGCAGAAGATGGGCAGCAGCATCTTCTGATAACAGCAACAACAATAAAACTGCGGTTGCCAACCCGCTCGCCAAGCGTGGCAACTACGGCAATATACCCCCAATGAAGAAAGTTATGAAGAGACGGCCCCAGTCCCGGCGGCCCCGCTATTCCTGGCTACGGTGGCGACCATGGTAACGTCGGGGCAGGGGGTGCTAAGAATTTCCGGTGGAGGTTCGGTTGCCACCTACGACTACTCGACCTGGCAACTTATAACGCACGCACTCTTAGGACTGACGAGAAGATCCTGGAGCTGAAAGAAGAGATAGAAAAGTTGCGCTGAAATATTATAGGATTATCCGAGGTCCGAAGAGAGGGGGAGGACACAGTAATCCTCGAATCCGGCAACTTGTTCTATCACCGGGAGGGCGACCATCTGTCCCAAGGAGGTGTTGGATTTATCGTCCACAAGTCTCACGTTAACAACGTTGTAAAGATTGGGAGTGTGTCGACGAGGGTTGCGTACCTTATACTCAGAATCACCAAACGGTATTCGTTTAAGGTCATACAGGTTTACGCACCAACCTCGGCACATCCCGATGAGGAGGTGGAGGAAATGTATGAGGATATCTCTAAGGCCATGCATTCCTCCAAAACCCACTATACGGTGTTAATGGGAGACTTCAACGCAAAGCTAGGCACAAGAAAGAACGGTGAGCTGAAAGTAGGGAAATTTGGATTAGGGCAACGGACCTCAAGGGGCCAGCAGCTGGTCGACTTCATGGAGAAAGAGGGACTCTTTATGATGAACTCTCCCACAGGATGGTGACAGGAAGCCCCACAGGAAGTGGACCTGGTCGAGCCCCGATGGTTCGACAAAATATGAGATTGACTTCATTATGACGACTATACGCCAACTGTTCAGTGATGTCTCAGTGATCGCGACGGTGAAAACTGGTAGCGATCACCGAATGGTTAGAGGCACACTGAACCTAAACGTTAAGTTGGAGAGGTGTCGTCTAATGAAGTCAACGCTCCGTCCCCCTCGTGCTCTAATCCAAAGTCCCGAAACCTTTCAGCTCGAGTTACAAAACTGCTTTCAGTGCCTAGAAGATTGCAATGCAGTGGACGATATGAACTACAATCTCGTGGAAACTGTCCATGCGGTCGGAGCTATGTTTTGCAAGACCCGCCGCAGAATAACACAAAAACTCTCCGATCACACTCTTAATCTCATGGCTGTTAAACGGGAAATGTAGCTGCAATCTTCAGTAGATTTGATAGCATACAAGCAACTGAACAGACAGATCTCCAAATGCATGCGGCGGGACTTACGCAACTTTAATATTGAAGAAGCTGCTCGTATTGAAGAAACGATCGAGCGGAACCAGGGCTCCAAAGTCTTTGCTAGAGATCTGTCTGCCAGAAAGAGCCAACTGTCGAAGCTGAAGACCAAGTGTGGGAGCGTCGTTTCCGGGACACCTGAGATTTTGAGTGAGATTGAGAGGTTCTATGGGCAGCTGTACACATCATCGTTGGAGCCACACGCAAGTTTGAGTAACGATCCAAGAGCAAGTCTTATCCGACACTATTCCGATGATATTCCGGACGTCAGTCTGAGCGAGATTAGAATGGCTCTCCAGCACCTTAAAAATGGCAAGGCCCCAGGCGAGGATGAAATTACAGCGGAGCTTCTGAAAGCGGGTGGAAAATCGGTACTTGTAGTCCTTCAGAAGCTCTTTAATTCTGTCCTCCATGGTGGCACTACACTGGAGGCGTGGAGCAGAATTGCGGTGGTCTTGTTCTTTAAGAAAGGCGACAACGCTCTCTCGAAGAACTACAGACCAATTTCCCTTCCGAGCCGCGTCTACGTGCTGTTTTTGAGAGTCATTACGAATCGTCTTGCATGCAGACTCGACGACTTCCAGTCTCCCGAACAAGCCGGTTTCCGAAAAGCCTTTAGCACCATAGACCACATACATACCCTTCGGCAAATTGTACAGAAGTCCGAAGAGTACAATTTGCCACTATGTCAGGCGTATGTGGACTATGAGAAAGCCTTTGATTCCGTCGAAATTTGGGCGGTACTGCAGTCCCTTCAGCGGTGCCAAGTGGACTGTCGGTATATCGAGATGCTGAAGTGTTTGTACAGTAGGGCTACGATAGCTATCCGAGTACAGAACCAGAGTACGAAACCTATCCAACTGCAGAGAGGTGTAAGACATGGTGACGTAATATCCCCGAAACTCTTCACCGCTGCATTGGAAGACGTTTTCAAGCTACTGCACTGGAAAGGATACGGTATTAACGTCAATGGCTAGTACATCACTCACCTTCGATTTGCCGACGATATAGTCCTTATGGCAGAATCGCTGGTGGACCTAAGCACTATGCTCAATGACCTCAATAGTGTCTCCCAACGGATTGGTCTCAAGATGAACATGGACAAAACAAAAATCATGTTTAATGTCCATGTCACACCTATGCCGGTAGTTGTTGGGAGCACTAAGCTCGAAGTTGTTGACGAATATGTTTACCTGGGACAAATAGTCCGACTAGGTAAGTCCAACTTCGACCGAGAGGTCAATCGACGGATTCAACTCGGCTGGGCAGCGTTCGGGAAATTACGGCACATCTTCTCGTCAGGTATACCTCAAAACTTGAAAACGAGGCTGTATCTCAAAATCTCAAAACTAAATTATACAACCAGTGCGTGTTGCCAGTGATGACATATAGAAATGAGACGTGGTCCTTCACTACTGGCCGTATGAGGAAGCTCAAGGTCGCTCAGCGAGTTATGGAGAGGGCTATGCTCGAGGTTTCTCTGCGTGATACACTTAGAAATGAGGATATCCGCAGTAGAACCAGAATAACTGACATAGCCCAAAGGATAAGTAAGCTGAAGTGGCAATGGGCCGGCCATATAGCTCGAAGAACCGACAACCGTTGGGGAAGAAAGGTGCTCGAGTGGCAGCCTCGTACCGGCAGGAGAAGTGTAGGGCGTCCGCCCACTAGATGGAGTGACGACCTGGTAAGATATGCAGGAAGTCAATGGATGCAGGTGGCTCGGGACCGTGCTTTGTGGCATTCCGTGGGGGAGGCCTATGTTCAGCAGTGGACTTGTGAAGGGCTGTAATGATGATGATGATGATATATTTCATATAATTTTATGAAAGAGTAATAATAATTTAACCGACAATTTTTATTTTTTATTTTTTTTATTTAAGCTTTCATGCACACAGTTGTACATATGGCGAACTTAATGCCATAGGGCATTCTCTCCCAGTCAACCATTAGGCTAAACAGATATAGACAAACAAGAGGCGGTGCAGCAATAATCAAAATAGAAAGAGCTAAAAAAAAATTGTATATACATATAAATATACGTATACACACACATACATACACATATATACTTAAAGACACACAATATATACATATATAAATATATGGATACACATATACATGCATACAGTACATTTTATATACACAATATATATAAATATTATCTATGTCAGAACAAATATCAAATATACATAATTAAATAAATAAAAATAAGAGTTGAGTTAGTTCAAACTTGCAACGATTTTATCACATGCTTTCGGACTTGATTTTTAAAAACAAACTTATTGGGAACTTTTTTAATGTCAAGAGGTATGTCGTTCCAAAGTCTGATGGCCGTGAGGGCGAAAGAGTGAGATAAATAACCAGTACGGTGTAAAGGAGTGAGCAACTTAAGATTAGCCGAAGAACGGAGAGAACGATTATGAGAATCTCCCAGGTATTGAAATTTGGATTTCAGATACTGGAGTACATGGATCGTTCATAATTGTGAAAAGGGCAGAGTATTCTAACATATCTGCGCTGACGGATAGGCAGCCAATTTAGCTGGGCACGAAAAGAAGATACATGGTCGTATTTACAAAGACCATAAATGTATCTGATGCAGTTGTTAAGTAGACGATCCAATGTATTAAGGTGATGTTGAGACAGGTCTGAGCAACACACATCGACATAATCAATAATCGGTAGAATAAGTGACTGGACAAGTAAAATCTTAGTATTGGTGGGAAGAAAGTTTTTAATCGATATAGAGATCGCAAAGTTCCAGTTGTTTTGCGACTCACCTCCTGTATATGTTTGTTCCATGTAAAGCAACCATCAACATACAGACCAAGGTTCTTACATGGGAGAGAATGGTATGACATTATTTTTAAACATAATTGATGGTAGGGTGGGTATATCTAGTTTCGATAATAATCGTGGGCTACCTAAGATTATGGTTTGGCATTTAGATGGGTTCACGTTTATGCCATACACAGGACCATTCTGAGATATATTGTAAGTCATCATTTAATAATGAGATAGCATTAGAGATATTTGAGTGTTCCACTTGCGCATATAACTGCAGATCATCGGCATACAGATGGTAAGAGCACTGAGATTTAATGTGATGAGATTGATAAAAATTGAAAACAGAAGAGGAGAGACTATACCGCCTTGAGGAACGCCAGTAGACACATTACACCAGTCAGATAATATATGTCCAGTGCGCACGGCCTGTTGGCGCCTCGAAGATATGAAGAGAACCTTCCTCAGCAGAAGACGAGATATTCAAATGAGAAAGAAGAGCTAACAATATATCATGATCAACAGAATTAAATGCGTTAGAAAAATCAATTAAGATGAGGACGGTGAGTTTTGATTTTTCCATTCCCTCTCGGATATCTTCCGTCACCTTGAGAAGAGCAGTAGTTGTAGAATGACCAGGGCGGAAACCCGACTGATAGGGGGAAAGAATATTATTTGAGAAAACAAAAGAAGAAATTTGTTTATGAGCAACAGCTTCCAGAACCTTAGAGAGAAAAGGCAGGATAGAAATTGGTCTGAAATTGGATATAGCGCTGCAATCAGTGGATTTAGGAATGAGAATAATAAAGTCTTTACGCCAGAGAGTTGGGAAAGCACCATTCGTCAGCGAAAAGTTAATGATATGAGTTATCGGGTAAACGGCATCCAACACGTGCATAACCATTACCCTACTCAAATCATCACAACCAATGGCTTACGATTTAATAGAAGAAAGTGTTTATGTATCTCGCCTTCGTCTACAGGAGAAAAAGAAAATTTCGTGAGAATAAGGAGGCATGGAAGATATAAATGAGATAGCATTAGCTCTAGAATTATCAGAAACTATTTGAGAAGATAGAAATGACGATTAAAATCGTCAGGAAAAAAGGTGATGCTATTATAGTCAAATTGCGATTTTCCTTACCCAAGCGTATTGAGAAACTTCCATATATCAGCCGAAGATGAATTAAGTACTTGTTTGTGGATATATCGGCGTTTAGCAGCTCTCACCATCTGATTGCATCGATTTCTCGCAGCTTTATATGCCTGCCACTTTATATCAGTGCGATTCTTAAAAGCACGAAACATTCTGTCGCGTTTGCCATAGCCATTCTTACCCCAGTCGTGATCCATGGAACAGAGGACGTTTAAGTCGAACGACACGCTTAGGGCATGTTCATTATACAGTCCTAATATGTGCTGCTGTTAAAGAAGTCGACTTTTTCATCAACTGTGGAAGCAGTATATACAGATGACCAGTTAATAGCATCCGCATCACACTTAAGCTTGTCTATATCTAGTCTAGCAAGACTTCGAATAGCGATAGATACGGATAAAGGCTTGGGAGACTTTAATTTATATGACAGGAAAAGCATGTCATGCCGTGAAAATCCAGAAGCAGGGAATTGTCTATAATTGACAACGTGTTCAACGGAGGAGACGGCTATAAGGTCGATCCAGGTGTCAGCAGAGTAGAAGTTGTGATGTGTTGCATTTAGAGGCAAAATAGTGAAATTATGCGACATCATGATCGACCTCAGTTTGCAAGATTTGAGAGAAACCCCATAGGTCAGTGTTAAAGTCTCCCATCATAATGTGATGTGTGTAGGCAGAGCTGAAAGGCAACAAATTCTTCCAATCGGAGAAGTAGTCCACTTGAGGTTGACAGTAGACAACTCCAAGACTTTAATACTTTTGACATTGACTTCGACAAAAATGTATTCCATTGAAGCGGAATATAGAGAAGAAGACGTGTTTAATATTTTATAAGGTATCACTACGCAGATATATAGCGACACCTCCGCCCCTTTACCAGCTGTGGTCGTTACAGTAAAATATAACCTGAAGACTATAAGACGTGGACGAGAGTTTAGGCTAAGCCAGCCTGATATGAGTATAGCATGAACTGCACTAGAAGAGAAAGTATCCAGGAGCTCCGTATGATGTTGAGGAATACTTTGTGCATTTAAATGGCAAATGTGAAAACAGTTTAACAATTTTGAGATTCTTCATATTAATGTACGTAGTGTAGCAGACTCATCCGAAGCATCAGCAAATGAAAGGGAAGAGGAACTATTGCAAGTAGAATAAAAAGATTCATCATCTGACATTAGCACAAAAATATTTAAAATAAATAAAATAATAATGATACTAATAATTAAATGTATATATAAATGGATATAAAAAATATGTTTATCTACATACATCACCTCCGGCTAACTGTTCACAATCTTAATAGTAACACCAGGAAAAAACAAATACAAAGTTACAACAAAATAAAAGAAAAAAAACAAAAACAATAAACTTGCAAAAGCAATTAAAAAAAACAAAGAAAATAAAAAATAAACAAAATACTAAATAATTATTACACTAGAATATTACTGATAGCTAAAATAAAGTTATATCACATATATCTTATGTGCTATCAATAACAATATAGTGAAGTATGGCAAAGGCCATGTAACCAATGCCAAAACATAGCAAGCTGTGATCTGTGAAGGTCATCTGACATCTGTGAATATCATGTTTTAGTTCTGCAAAGTATTACATTAGTGGTATGTAGGTAATTAAATTAATATGTTACCATTCCAGTATCATTGCAATTATACCTACTTGTTATCAATAATAATAGGACAAATAACAAGAAATAACAGCTTACGTTAAACCAAGCATGAGAATAAGCAAAGTCAATGCAAGTTACTTGTTGCGAATTATGCGCTTGGGCCTCGTCGTCTACTTTGCGCTATCACTATTAACATTCGATGGAAATTCTTGGTCGTAGAATCAGATGGTTGATCCGATGCAGCAGACTGTTCATACTGCGCAATGAGCTCATCGAGGTCCTTGGTGTCCGTCAGTCGATGGCGCTACCACTAGGCAACTTGATGTAGATATTACCATCAAGTGACCAAACTTGTCTGATACCAAAGTGCTTATGCAGCAATGAATAAAATTTGACGCTGACTAGTAAGGAACTCGGAAAGCACATATGAAGTACCTTTCAACTGTGTCTTCTTCACCCAGATGGTTGACTTAATGGACTGATCACTAAACCGTATCAGGACTGGTCTTGCACGAGCTCCGAAACTGCACCCAGACGATGGCAAGCCACAATGGAGCTTGAAGAAAATTCTGTGGTTGAAGCTTATCCTGCAGGACAGTTACCACTTTATCTAAGATGTTTTCATCAGATGATTCCGAACTCCATTTAGCAGCAAATATTTTCCGATGCATCTCAATATTGTCAACAGTTTGCCTAACCTCATTGATCTTCTGATGTAGTAGTGACATGATTTGCCAAATATTATCCTTAAACGCTTGAAAGTCACTTGAGAGAGACTTCAAGTCAGGAGCCGGGTGGCAGATTTTTATGAGTTCTTCAAATTTTGCCATACGTTGATTGAGAGAAGCTAAAGCAGCTTTTTGATATTTGCTAACTCAGCAATAGAGGACATTGTCTTGAAAACTTATCTTCTGGTGTGTTGTGAAAAACAAAAGTGAGCGGTAGGAGGGTGATGTTACTTTATCACAGTTTAACCATTAAGGTGAGTTAAACCCACAATGTATGTAATTAAATACACAAAAATATTAAAAACTGTAAACTAATAAACTGTAAATTACTTTAAAATATCAATAAATACTAATTTAATTATTTAGAGCAATGTGCACATTATTTTACACCTACCGCCGAAAATTTTGATGGTACTCAGGGGCTAAGCGCTCGTCGTAAATTTCACAGTACACGGGCAACGGTGGTGATAGAAGTTTGCAATTTTAAGTTCTAATTAACCACGTCCTAGGTGATGAAAGGAAATATAGTGAGGAGACTTACATGGCTGATACATAAAATTATATCGCAGACATTTGACTTCTGTTATTTTTTCTTATAGAATACATCTATATCTATCTTCAATTACTAATCAAAGTCATAGAAATAAAATAAATAATCAAATGCAGACGCGTTGTCACTCCTGAGAACTAAAATGGAATGACTCGTTTATTCCGGTTCTCTACACTTACCTTATGAAACTCAGTGGCAAGAAACTGCTACTTTACGTTAGTAGTATTAGTATGAGAGCGTAGTCCTTCCCAGGTCGAGCCGACACATTCGTGCTACGACAATAATATAGGTGCAGCGTGGTTCTACTACGTATAAAATGGTAGTTTCCATATTTCATCTATTTTAGTTTTATCTTGTATTTACTATATTGTTATATAACTATTGACTGCATCTATGAGCATTTTATAACGTAAAGTCATTACCGATTAATATTCCTGTTCGTTTAAATAAATTCGACAGTAATTTCTATCAGTAGGTATATATTATTATTTTTACATGTACATACGAGTATATGTCGTCTTAGAACAGCTTCAAGAAATCACAAGTAATACGTAAATTTTTCCTGATATAAACCGAAATTCTCGCACACATAACGTACGAATGGAATGTGAATTAGGTAGCTTACATGACGCTTTGATGTATTTTTTATATTACTACTACATTTTTTGTATCATTGAATTGGATTCCAGAGTAATGTTTTAATAAAGTTTAATGTTCTTAATTATATTGTCTTAAAGATAGAGAAAGACCCAATTATTATCACTATGACTCCAGTCTATTAAAGTCCGTGGCTGAACGTAGGCCTCCTAATAGATTGTTTTCTATGGGTCACTATATCATCCCGTGGATGTTGTAGAAGCGACAGAGGGAAACAAGCTAGAAAGATCCAATAGTCCAAATTACTTAGAAATTTGAACATTCAGTCAGTATAACGCTTAGGAAAATATAGGTAATTACATTTATTATTATAATCCATCCTTCTTTTAATTTCATTTTCCTGATGTAAACTTATAGCTTGAAACTGAACTTGTAGACTGTCCATATACATGGGTTTCTCCGAAAGTAGCCTATCATCAATATTAAATCGCTGAATTCACACCAGACACTACCTGTGTTAGACTTTAACATACTTTAACTAGATAATCTTCGGCATGAATAGACGTGATTGAAGATAAAATTTTATTACACATTTAAATCTGTTGCTGTCCCTATGGACCGCCAGCTCTAATTTATTATTGACATGAACATCGGCGTTAACCCAATTTATAAAGGCAACCGAATTTACCTAAGCTGAATACCGAAACTATCAGTTTATTATATGTATTACATAACGAGTTTGTATAGAAACTGATCGGTTAAATTAAAAAAAATCTAACTGTTAGCACTTGAAATTAGATTGAAAAATATAATGTTAATGTTTTCTTTATTAACGTAAGATATTTTGTGTAAATATTAATTACATATTATTTGCAGTTTCACAAAATATATTCTTCATTACTTTGCATGATAATTAGAGCATTTAATAAACCCTTTTGTCATTCTTATTACCTCTTAAACAGTTTACTGCTAAAGAGTGGTCTCTTCCTTAAAGTCAAAGTAATTCATTAATGTTAGATCCAGTAAAACACCGTAGTTTAGGTAAATACGTGTATTGTGCTAGGTAGCAAAACTAATGACAAATTGGTTGACTTAACTAACATTATTTCTTAACAATGTTATGCAAGTACCCACCTTTATAACTATTGTCACCCAATGTTGTTTTTACTTGCTTAACAATGTATGTTTGTATCTTACACAATTTATAAAATAAAATATATACTAGGATAATGAACCTAAAACTAAAAACCTTAAAAAATATATTGTAATAACTAAAATATATTATTAAAAATAGTCCCTTTAGGCAAGGTTCCGAAGACACTGGCAGCGTTCCCCCTTTGAATAGCTAGACTAATTCTTTGTCCGAGGTAGCTGCCAGCTCTTCGGTCTCCTGTGACGTCGACTAACCTTTTTTTATTTCCTTAAAAAGCCTTATAGCGCTAGGACCCCACGGACCAAGGGTCTCGACACCGAATGGTACAACAGCATATTCGGAGCCTAGACCCCTGTATTTACATGCTTTAGCTTTTTCAGCCGCTTCACAAGCCGCACCAGCTCTGTTGTTGGTTCCATGTAGATGGGAAGGGGCAAGTGTGTCTGAACAGGTTGCATCCCATACCAGCACCCGGCCCATCTTCCATGGAATCAAACTCATACCGTCCGGTCTTGCCATCGTCTCTTGCAATACCAGACGGCTCAAGTAGACTTGGCACGTTGACGGTGGCAAGAGACCGCCGTATGATATCGTTAAGTTCTGCATGTCTCGAGAAGCGGCCTGCACTTTTTTGGCATGACAGTCCGTGATATCCTAGCTTGTCGACGTCACTGCCACACGGATATTTATGAGGAACGCAGACCGGAACCCCAAGCCGTAGACAGGTTGCGATTCGGAGCGTGTCAGGCTCAAGAAATGTTCCTGTATTTGACGAAGGGTACGCGTGAAGCCAGTAGCCGGCCTCATGCGTACCCACGGCCAAAAGCCTAGCACGCGCCGAACCTGTACTACAGCTCAAAAGATTGTCATAAGTCAATTTGCAGTTTATGTCGTCCCAGCTCCTTTGTGAATTTGGAGAAACAGGAAAATTTTGACCTGGGCATGCAGTTAAGAAAGCGTTTCTAGCTTCTTCCAGGCCAGCAATCTCAAAGTTTGAAGGGGATGCCCTTAAAATTTTACTTATGAGATTTGCTGAACTATGGACAGAAGATGGGAAGGCTAAAACCACCATAACGGATGGGTAGGGATGCTTGGGTCCAAGATTGCTCGTTCAGGTGCATATTAAGAATCGATTCTAAACTAATTTTGATAAAGTTGTCTACTTGTGTCAAGAGATCTGGGTGATTCCAAAAGGAGCAGCAACGGAGCACATACGTAAATTTTGGGACGAAAAGACAGAATTTTAAGATGCAAAGTGCATAATGTGGACTAATTTCAAGGAGACGGTCAGCTGAATTTTGAAATTTAGTAATTGAATTATTAATATATTCAGAAATAGATTCATTAAAATTGGAGAACCTAAAAGGTAAAGGGAATTACTGTTAACTATTTTAATATTTGGAGCCAAAATATTAAATTTTGTTTTACATCATTTAAATTTAAGTTGCAGTTATTTATAAAAAGTTCGCATTTGCTAAAATTAAGCTCCAAAGCAATTGCTTCAAATTTATTTTTGATTAAAAAAAAATGGTCCGAATACACAGGATACATATCAACTCCTAGAGTTCCGTCGTCCAAATACCAAACGTTGAATTTAGAATTAAAATTTTGATTATCGGATTTATAGCCAAACTAAAAAATTGCTGGCCCAAGGATCACCTTGTTGACAACCTACTTCGAGGACAGTTCATTAGAACGATATAACAATTTTGATGGGTCAGCGTAACTGAGAAAAAGATAATTGTATATTTCCGGTATATGTTGTTTTATTTCCGTCAGCAGGTATCCCTATTTACCGAATTGAAAGCATTTTGACATCAATTTTGAGCAACACGTCAGGATGTCCGTGTTAGGAAAGAGCGTAGGGCATGGACGGCTGCCTCACACCTCCTTTTACACCGAAGCCTAACTGTACGGGTTCAAATTCGAATTTAATTTTGGTAAAATATGTCGAACAGCAATTTTGAGGCCAGGCGTCGTAGTGTTGATCCAACAGCAATTGGTCTCACCCCTCCGTCCTTTTTAGTGAAGGCAATGAGGTTCGCGCCGAAAAGAATGGGAACAATTTCTGGATTGACATTACCGGAATACATAAAGTTGATTAATTTAGTGATCGAATTTACAAGTTGCTCGCCTGCATCACCCACAGAGTGCGATGTTAAGTCTTTCAGATGTTGGGATGAGATTCCATCCAAACCTGCAGCCGAACCTGGTTTAAAAGATAAAATGGCACCCTTTAACATCTTTGTTATGAATTTGAAGGCATGCTTGCCCTGCTGTTGCTCGGTCTAGAAAATATGGGTTTACTGGAGCTGGAGGATGTTTTGTCCGTAAGGCCTGAAGGGTGTCAGGGGTATCTGGTGATAGCACGTCGTTGGAGAACAAAAGGCAAGCGGCACCTTTGAGATCTCCGTCACAGATTTTGTTTTCGATGAGTTTGTTGCGATTACGAGGGGCATCATATTTGATTAGAGGTGCGGGAGAAGGTGAGGAGCTTACAGCACAGTTATTTTTAATCTTTTGAGTCAAGGATAAATTTAGTTCATCAGTTTTTATTATATGTAGTGTGCTGTATGAAAATAAAAATAGGTTCTTCCAGTCTTGAGTACAATTGCTTATGTAACATTTCGGGATTAATTGTGACAAATGTGTAACAATGGTTATTCGAGTTCCTCGAGGGATTCTTTTAACTATCGGTATACTATTTTTCAAATGGCTAAGATATGTGTGGAAAGGAGTTGGATCGTTGGCTACATAAGTAGGCGCACTCGAAATAATGGGATGGATGTCTAAAGGTGAACTATTTTGGCTAATACATTTCTTGTGTGTTTTTATAGTGTGTATGTTGAGGCCTTTCAAATATTTGAATGACTTGTTGCACTGTGTACATGTATGGGTCGCGTTCGACGTGTCATCACAAGATTGGGTCACGGACTGCATTCACAACAGTTAAATACAATCACAAAAAAGAATAACTTTAAACAAATTCAAAAACACAATAAAGTAACTTAAAAAGTACACTGAAAATATAAAAAAGTCAAAGTCCAAATATCGTTAAGTAGGCGCGTCACAGGATGGTCTTGCAATTCGACGCTGCAGTGGAAGAGATCTAGCGACGCATGTCGTCGCTAGGACAACCGATGGCGGCTTTAGCAACCGTGTCTTGAGATTATCACACGCGCAGGGTGATGTAACTTTGTATGGAAGCTAAAAAATCTGCACACAATCATGGTTTTGTCAATATTGGGCTTGTTAAAATAAAGCGAGAAAAAAATATCGCTGTTTCTTTCCTTCATGTTGTTTTAGATTGCCATTTTAAAAATTAGATACAAAAATTCATATTATATCGGAAGAAACTAAAAATATTAATTCTATGTTAAACTTTTTTTGGTTTGCTCTTTAAAGTATAATTACATACATATTACTCTGAGATTTGCACAATTAATTTACCTATTAATTGATTAAAATTAAATTATTAAATATTAGCAGAATTCTATTAAAAGAAGCCATGAATTAATAGAAGAAAAAAAATGACATTTGTTTGTCAACGTCTTTCATATTGAAAATATTTTCTGAAATGTATTCAAATTTATTTCATAGGTTTAAATTTTAATATTTATTATTGATTTTTGCTTAAATTCAGTTATTATGGGCTCAAACAGTCATAATATTGTCGTGAATATACAGTAAAGATTTTTTGTGAGATGTTAACTCTGTATAAGATATTCACTATAAACGAATTCATTATTTCAAAATTTTATGCACGATGTGTGATCATCATCGAAAGTAAGTTAAGTGTTGTGCAAATAAAAAGGACAAAATCATCTGATCACTTTCTACAGGTTTCCTATAATAGGGAAATAAAAACTTATGACAATATGGTGGTAAGTCTATAAACATTTTGAATTTATTGACCGTTATTTGTAGGGATTATTACTATATTGACACGAATTGTATCTGTTTCAGATCACGTATTTGGGCTGAGTTAAGTTTTCACCATGAGAATTTTGCTGATTTAAATTTACCTTAACGTTCTGTGAAGAATAACTCTCTGACAATAACATGTGTTATATATCAGTAACAAGCGTGGAAATATTATGTGCAAAAGCAATAAAAAACATCAATAATAATGTATAGTTTATAAAACAATGTTTTCCAGAGAATAAAATTACGTAACTATACCTATTTATTGTTTTATTTTATCCCACATACTAATCTAAAGTATATTCGAGTAATTTTGGTGCAACCTCTCAAATGTATGGGAATTTACCCATAGGTTTGTGAGGCTTGAGCCAAAATTACTGAATATGCCTTAAATAAAAGTTCAAAGTTACAGAATACAAAGGTTTGAAATTCCCGCTAAAAAAGTTTTATATGGGCGCCCACCGTAGCGCTTTTAGTGTACACTCATAAACACGTGTTTCCGTTTTTTAGTATGAAGTTGGCGTTCTTCTCTTGGTAGAGAGTAATTGTGTTCAGTGCACACGCGGATTAGAAGTTTTTAAAGACTAAACAGGCACTGAGCCTGCTTGTCACTTTTGTGTCCAGACAGCAATATATAGTTCAGAAATCCTTTGTTGCGAATTGTTTCGTTAAATTTGTCATAAGTCACCATCTTGAAATATTTTTATATTTCGTAGTTGATTTGAGATTATAATATCTAAATTCAGATTATAAATATTATATTATTTATATTTATGTCAATAATAAACGTTTTAGTGAACAAAATTTTACAATTAAAATATATAGTTATTTTTATTAAAATATTTAGACAAAATAAATACAGTTGTCATCTGTCACCTTTATTTCTATTTTTACAAAAAATAGAATTTATGATAATCTATGATATAACATACCTTTCCCCCAAGTATGTACATACAATATTAATTATTAACAAACTCAACAACCAACTTCTGATACTTAATATCATCTAATAACTAAATATATATATATTCCTATCATAACCAGTAAACTTAAGCTAAAAATATATTACTAGGTCTCTCATATGGTGACTTAGAATGAACATTTATTTTATTCCTAATTTTCCCCAGAATAAGTTATTTCCGTATGTACTGTAGTATGTACCGTAGGTATACCAACTAATACCTAACATTTCCGCCCATTTATCCTAACTAGGTATTTCAATAATTTCTTCTCTTCCATCATTATCCAATATTTCTCTATTATCTGCAATATCTTGCTTCTCAGACATCTCTTCATCCTCTCTCCGGATTATCTCACTCATGTCAGATTGTCTTCTATTAATTAATTGATCAATATGTTTATTTATTAAAATCCATCTTCTGTAGCAATCTCATAACTAGATGGTCCATTTTTATGTTATATATGTTCCTGGGAACCATCTTGGTCCATTACCATAATTCCGATACATTAAATTTTGGCCCGTCTTTGATTCCCTGTAAATTTTTTGAGCGTTACTAATAATTTGTTGTATTCTCTTTTGCTGCTGGCGATTATCCGGATGAATTGTATCCAGCAAAGTACGTAGGCGCCTGTTCATTAAAAGTTCCATCTTGCGTAGTTTATAATTAATGGCTTGGACCATCCTTTCAGCCAAACCATCGGTGGCCGGGTGATAAGGTGCTGTAGTGACATGTTTAATTTTATTGGCTTCAAGAAATATTTTCATTTATGTCGATTCAAATGGAGTTCCATTATCTGAAACCAAAGTTTCACACAATCCATGTATTGCAAACATGTTCCTTAAATGTCGAATAACTGTTCCAGAAGTCACATTTTTACCATAAAAACCTCTCGCCATCTCAAGTAAGCATCGACGACAATCAGAAATGTCTTATTTTGAAAAGGTCCCGCAAAGTCTACATTTATTCGAGATCACGGTTTAGTTGGAGTAATCCATTCATAACTTGTTTTAGGGGGCATGTGCCTATTTTCTAAACATTTTGGCTATTCACCCACTAAAACTTCAATGTCATGATTCAATTGTGGCAACCAAACGTAACTTCTGACCAATGCCTTCGTTTGCACGACACCAACGTGTGTCTTACGTAAGGCACCTAAATAACGCTCACGCAGCGATGGTGGCACCACTACGCGACAACCAAATAAAATACATTCTTCATGCAATGAGAGTTCGGTACAATGTAACCAATAGGGACGCAGTTCACTGTCTGTGACTTTGCCAGGCCAACCGCTTAGTATGTAATTAATTACTCGCGATAAAGTTCGGTCTCTCTTCGTTGCCGATTCTATGAGATTAACATCCAATGGAAAATCATCAGGTGTCTGCGCCATAAGCAAAACATCACAAAGCTGTTGTTCTCGTTGATCTGGAACTGTCTATGACTTAAATGACTTAAACCATCAGCATTTACAATTTCTCTACCTGGCTTATAAACAATATTGTAGTTGTGTGACGTGAGTATTAACGCAATTCTAGTTAATCGAGGTGATAAGATCGCTGGCATTTATATTTGAGGATCAAATATACCAAGCAAAGGCTTGTGGTCTGTAACTATCGTGAAAGACCTTACCATTAAGTAATTGTGAAATTTAACTACCCCAAAAATGATAGCAGTGGCCTCTTTATCCAATTGGGAATAACGCCTCTCATGCGCATGTAAGGTCCTAGAGCCCATCGCAACAGGCTGCTCTGTTCCGTCTTCCATGACGTGTGACAATACAGTACCGACGCCGTACTCAGAGCTATCACAGGTAAGAACCAATGGCTTATTAAGATCGTAATGAACAAGAGTCTACTCTGAAGAAAGTAAACGCTTGGCAGTATCGAAACTATTTTTTTTCCTGGTCAGTCCATTGCCACATTTGTTTCTTATCGAGTAATCTATGTAGAGGTTCAAGTATAGTTGCTTTGTGAGGATGAACCTGTCGTAAAAGTTGTAGAAGCCCAAAAATGCTTGTAACTGCTGTATATTTTTAGGTTCCGGAGTTTTAACAATCGATGCAACCTTGCTCTGAGCTGGATGAATACCATCCACATCGATCACAAAACCTAAAAATTTCACGCGTCTTTTAGCAAATTTACATTTGTCTTTATTAAGACGCAAACCTGCTCTTTCAATGCAGTCCAGTACTATTTCAAGACGTTGAGTCATTTCGGTCAATGTGCGACCGCTGATATGATGTCATTAATCAGCACGCTACACCTGTCACGCCGGCTAGCAGTGCTGTCATCAGGCGTTGAAATATTATCGGACACGCCTTCACGCCGAATGCCAATCTGTATACGGCGTACAATCCTTTACATGTATTCAAAGTTAAGCTTCGCTGTGGCATCTGTGATCACCACTTGCGTATATGCTTTGTCTAAATCAAGTGTCGTATAATATGAGCCACCTGCAATAACGGCAAAAACTTCACTAGCCATGGGCATTGGGTATGTATCTGACTCAGTAGCTTGATTTACCGTACTTCGATAGTCTCCGCAAAGTCGTATGTATCCATTTTTCTTTACAATAGGAACTACTCGTGTCGCCCATTCTGAAAAAGGTAAGGGCCGAAGTACCTCCTCCCCCAATAAACGATCGATTTCTTTTTCAATCCTTTCTTTTAACGCGAAAGGCACTGGTCGAGCTTTTAAAAATTTAGGTACAGTATTAGGCTTAATTTGTATGTTCACAGGGTTCCCTTTATATGTACCAAGCCCTTCTCTGAAAACTGTATTATATTTATTAAGCACTTTATCAATACTTGTCATATCAATGTCAATAATATTAATAGTATTTAAAGTAATATCCAATGCTTTAAACCAGTTTCGACCTAATAGATTTGGGCCCATGCCCTTGGCTATAACAACATTCAAATTACACTTAATGTCTTTAAATTGCACTTGTACTGTAGCCTGTCCCATTATTTGCACCGAAAAGTTGTTCCATGTACGTAACTTGTTGGGCATTATGTCTAGTATAGTTCTAGAGTGTAACTGCCTCCATGTGTTTTCGTTCAAGATTGAGAAAGCAGACCCAGAGTCTACCTCCATGATCACTGGCACACCATCCAATAGAAGTTTTATTCTATACGCCGGTACCCGTGAAGTCAAACTGTCCAAGTTATAAATGTCGTTAAGCTGTGTATCTAACTGTTGTGTATAATTTACATTGCCCCTACGGCTTTTCTTTTTAGCTGAGCAAATTTTTTCAATATGTCCCTTTTTCTAGCAAAAATTACAAACAGCATTTATGAAACGACACACACCGCCATGACGATCGCCACATTGGTAACAGAATATAATATTAGCTTGCGATTTCACGACATTTACATCCATCGGTTCGCATGATGATGATGATACCGCTGCAGTAGTTTAAATTAACTCTCTGGAGACGGGAAAGTCAGTGCTGATCACACTTTGCATCATCCGGACATCCCTCACTGCACTTTCAGATATATGATAGCATGGCGTCCACCACATCCGAATACTGTAAATTGTCTTTTTTCAACAATTCCTACTGCAACATCTTACCACTCATACCGCACACAAGTCTGTCACGAAGCATACGTTCTAAGCCCGAAAAATTGTACCCTGCACTTATTTTTCTAATATGTGCGATATATTTTGATACTGATTGATGACACTGAAATCTCGTTTGATTTCGGACTGTAATGCTTCATAAGAATCGTTACAATTTCCGCGAATGTCACATCACTAGATTTTTTACGCGTAATCAATGCCAAAACAGTCTCATATACATTTGCACCACAAACTGTGTAAAAATTACCTACGGCACGATATGGGGTAGTGGATATTCTTACATCGCCACTGTACGTTTGATTTCTTTTTTTAATTACAAAAAACGTATCTTAACGTAAGGGGATATAGTAATGCAATATACGTCAACCAGATGCGCTCGCAGTGAAATCTGCTAATAAAACAACGAGGCTCTTTCGACCGATGCATAACCTTTCCAAATTCCACATATACTGCCGATTGAGGACAAGCACTGGTGTGTTTGTCCATTTTTTTGTGTCCATTTATTTAGGTTGTATTATGTATGTGTTTGTCCATTTATTTAGGTTGTATTATTGTTATTGTATTTCGCGCACAAATATTATAAATTAAAAGTAGTACTTTTAAGTCTTTCTGTACCAAAACATTAGCAAACTAACTAATTTGACATCAAATCAATTAATCATTTAGGCGTGTCGCGAGTGTCGTAAGAAGTGACTATAGGATAGGTAAGAATCCGACCCGAACGGGATCCCGCCTTTTCGTGGCGGGAAAGCTTAGGAGCCGTAGCTTAGTCACGCCCAATAAGCAAAGAGGAACCCACATGGTTGGCCCGAGGTGAAGGACCGGCCCGAGGTGGCCACTCCGAATGGGCTTGGCGAGCCCACTTCGGATGTGTGTTGGTGGGCTGCGGAGAGAGGGGTACCCTCTCCCCCTACCGCTCCAGCCGAGGTGGAGTCGCGGAGGAAGAGGAGTGTTGGTATGGCGATGCGCTACTCACCCTATTAAGTCAGTGCGAGTCCGACATAACCCGTCCTTGCCCCGCGAGTCTGGTATGCGTAGGCATTTCCCCATGTAAAAAAAAGGATAGGTTAGAATGACGTCGCGGTCTGCTAAATGGCGGTATACCATCTCGTATCCTTAGACCCATACCAGCAACGGAGAAAAACATCAAAGTTGTCGAGATATCTCGTACTGACATCACCAATCCAACTACCAACCCTGCCAATAAAATTGCCAACTGACAACTAAGCCTGCAGCTATCTCTGAAGTGCTTTATGATGGATCCGCTTCCACAATAGCCTTTAATTGTTCATTTTCCACTTTGGTTTCCAGCCGTCTACGGGGTTGGTTCTGAAGGTCGAAATTTCCAGAACGTAAACGTTCAAACCAAAAACGTACCGTGCTTTCTTTTGCGACGCCAGCGCTGTACACATCATTAATCCTTCGGGCTGTTTCTGCAGCACTGGTGCCACGGTAGAACTCGTACTCGTAAATATACCGATATTCCATGTTTTCCATTGTGCGGTAATAAGCGACGCCAAAGTAAAAATAACGAGGAAAAAACAAATGAATGACTGTTTTCAAAACTCAAATGTACCAGATAAATGAGTTTCTAAATTTGAATTTAAAATTCTTAACCAAAGAGGAGATATTTCAGATCAAAGTGTGTCAGTACGACAAAACGCTAATTTCATATGTAAGAAGCTAATATTAATTGAATATTAATTGCAAAAAAAAAAGATTTAACTTTTAGCTTTAAACATTTTACTTTAAACTTTTATTCTATACTTTAAAGGTACCTAAATATATAAATATAAATAGAACATAGATAGTACAGCAAATTTCATTTCGACATTTAATAAAAGCAAAGTCATGAATGCAAGTTTTTCACAAACGTAATAACCATCACACTATTCGACGATTGTATATGGGTGTTAACAGGGACTTTATCCTACTTCTGATCTCGGAAATTCAGCAGAAGATCCCAAGTTTGATCTCAAAAATACATCAGGATAGCATTAATTGTTAAAAATAATAAAAGTGTGAGAGCGGATGTTCAACTTGCTCTCTTGCTTACGCCATTAATCATTTTCAGTAATAAGACAGCGCAACGCACTATACATTCAGTATAGAGAAATTACAGTTCGACCACACCGTAACAATCAGCAGTAAATACTTGTACCAGAAGAAAATATACAGTTTGCATAAATATTGTGACTTAGTTAAGCCATTTTTAATTGTGTAATGGTTATATCCTCGATGTTTTTGGACCATATCCTGCGACGGAATCAGATTCTTCTATTATGCTTAGACTGCTGTGTTGTTAACTCTGAAAAAGGAATATTATTTTGTCATCAAAAAATTATATATTTTTCTCCTACATGAAACCAGTGAAAATAAAGCCAGACAACTTTTACATAGTCAAATATTGTTGATGTAAATCAGTCTTTACTTCCCGCATCCAACTTGTTAAGTATGACTAGAAACAGTTTGGCGTTGGGTTCAAGATTCTTTGATTGCTAATTGCTTTGATTGCAGAGTATACTTACCAACCGAAAATATTATCCTCATTTTGTGCCCCGCAGTTGAGTGATTATGTATTTTCTAGATTATATAAGTCATGGGTATTTTGTATTTGATCATATGGTGCTAATTAATGGTGTATATTTTATAATAAATACTCATTTATTTAACATACAGGCAGAGATAACAAAATGCTGACAAAAATATGGAAATATAGTTTACTGACATTGAAGGAGTCTTATGTCATATCTCTTATTATCGAAAATGTCCTTCTGATTCCTAACAATATCATAAATGGACTTTTTTTTGGCTTTATAGTATTTAAAATGTAAAGCAATACATATGTAAAAATAGACTCCACAAGCTATTTACAATGAAATAAATATAGAAAAAATAATATATTGATAAGAATTAATATTTAGTATAGGCACACTTTACAATAGTCATTAACTTTTTCCAGGTCGATCGCTGAGAACATATCTGTATGCCTTGCAGGCTGAAAGCTTGCAGAGCTGCCTGTAGGCAGAGACAAAAAAGAGTTGGATATTGAAGACAACAGTCTTATATCATATCTCTTATCATTGAAAATGTCCTTCTAATTCTTACCAATATCATAAATGGACATGTTATCATCAATTTATTTAGAAAAAATCTTTTGAAATGACGATTGACAATAATACATGCAACAAATGCAATTAAATTATACATGTGTTTTATTATCCTTCCATACAAGTAACAGTTTAAAACATCTTACTTCATCACTATTTATCAGTGTGTAATAACAGATAAAAATGACATTACCTAGTCATTTTGGCTTTAATGGTGTTTGAGGTATGATAACTAATCAGTTAGTATATTTTCAAACAAAGTTTTGACACCGTGATTGTCTGTCTATCTGTTCTACTATTAATAGACTACTTTGGAAATTATGATTTACTAATAAATGTAGATGCATTATAATTTGTGTTTTTATCCTTACACAACCAGTTAAAAACATCTTTCTTACTATATAGCGTGTGTAGGTAATATTATAAAATGTACATATTATCCTCGTTTATGTAAAATATGTAATAAATTCAGTCAGTTTATTGACATCAACATTGATTCGTCTCACACCTTTCGCAAATTAATTATCAGCAACCTAGTCAGCCAGTCATCCTGAGTTTGATTTTTCTCATATTAGTTATTATATATTTTCATTTAGTTTCTTATTATGTATTTAGTTGGGTAAAGATTATGATAATTGTTAAAATTGGTTGTAATTTTAATTGAAAAACTTATTATTAGTTTGATTAAATCTCTTTTGAAACTATTTAAATTGATAAGGTTTTACAGGCTTTTACCAAAATTATTAATGTATTTTTTTTGTTTGTTTCTGGTTCTGGAGCATGTAGTGTTTACTTTTAAATGATTTTACATACTCTGTGCAAGTAATATAGTAATAATACTTTAAGAAATGTATGTAACGTATGTATTGTAAAATCGCTGGTAGACCCAATGAATAAATAAATAAATCCCTGAGTCATCTTGGCTTTAATCTTATTACTTAAACGGTATTTGAGATGTATAGTTACAATCAATCAATACATGTAAAACATAGTATCCATACCACATTTGTGCACAGACAGGCACTATATTTGCCGGAACTATTAAAAGGATTTTCCATCGATCTTACTTGTGGAATATAATTCCGTGCCTAAAGAATAAATGGATAATTTTCAGATGGCGTTGTTAACATGTACTATAATTGGAGAATTGTACGATGATACGTCGGAACATAATGACAATGGAGTATTAGAAAGACTTAAAGAGTTAGTGAAGAACAATTTCCCCGAAGGTTGGCGTGAATGGTAGGTTGCAAGGTTATCAAAAGAAGATACAGTTGGTGCAAATCCGGACCCACAACTTTTGAGTAAGTTAAAGTATGCTCTCCCTACGATTGGAATAGCAACGGCCTTTAACCCAGAAGCTGGTTTTTTTATCAGAAAGACCGTATCGCGATTATAAAGCAAAAATGCTGAATTGGGCTTGTTTGTTTGTAGAGTGCTAATCATGTCACCTTCAGCATTAACCAACTTAATTAGAGGCTCTGCAACTCAAATAATGATTTCTAATGCAACAATACAAAATAGTATTCATTCTCTATTGGTTTCGAGACAAGAAGCCTCGAATCAACTAAAAAAATTAGCTGCGTCGCTATCTAGTGATGAAGAAAATAATGATTCTGGAAAAAGAAGAAGGGCTTATCAAGAATTTTTCTTCTTCTTCTTATTCAGATAATTCACATACTGAGATATATAAATCATCCTTACCTAAGAACAAGTCAAGAGTTGATATTCCAGAGGATAAAGTAATGTCAATTTTTGAGTCTCTGTCATCACAAATAAAGCAACTAAGAGCTGTATCTATCGATCACGGCCAACAAGATCCTGAGGCAGAAGATCATGAGAATTATGAAGACTGCGATTCTGATGTTACCTCAAACTCAGATATAGCTACTGAACCCACTTGGCATGCCCCGGCCATAGGGGCAATACAAAACTCGCCAATGGACAAATATTCATGCGATTTTACACCTGTTGTTGAAGAAGTTCAACTGTCCGAGAGCTGATTCTCAGATAGAAGAGCATGGGTATTCATGTCAAAAAATTAACTCAAATTCTTGGAATAAGATAAAATATAAAGATGTACAGAAACGCCTTCATGCCGCTCCAGTTTTTAGTGCTTTAAATTTAAATCCTCAACAGACAGATCTTGGCAATTTGACTTCTCATAGTCAAAAAATATTGGCCAGAACGGATACTGCCTTAGGCACTATTACTCATGGCATCTTAAAAGAAAGGGTACAGATTGAAGCAACATTAAATGAGGTCGAGAAAAAGTATCCGGAAGCGGTATCTCTTTTAAAATAATCTCTTTTCACTTAATCCGATTCTTTTACACAGACATCTGATGATTTATTACATTATACATATGCACCTAGATCAGAAGTTTTCGAAAATCGTCGAAGAATTTTTGACCTAGATCGGAATTTTTAGCGCGTGAATTAAATGAAATCCCACCTTCACGCACACATTTATTCAACGAGCAAAAATTGTCTGAATTAATCAAAAGAGAAGGAGGTTCCTTTCGAGTATTTAATTCAAGGTTCAAGAAGCCATTTCAGGAAAACCAACAACAATACAATAAAGCAAAGTTTCGACATCGGTCCTAGATAAATACATCAAGCACCCAACGGAACTCAAACAAAACTCCAAATAAATTTACCAAGACTCTGTCTAAACAGTCAAAGTCATTTGAAAAGCGAATCCAAAATTCTTTTAAAAGAGGAAAATTTAGTGGTTAGCGGGATTGACTCGCACTTTTACGGAGGTCGACTGAAGGATTTTCTACATCAATGGAAAAAACTAAATCCACCTCATTATATTCTACGGATCTTAGAAGGGTACATTATCCCTTTCGTTATGCAACCTCCGATCATACTGTTTTCAAAGCGCAACATAAGAAGATTTTCAGTAAACGAGTCCCCACCACTGCAACAGGAAATACAAAATAGGATAAGATTGGGTGTAATAGAAAAAACAACAGTGATGACCGGATTCCTATCACAAATATTTCTTGTAAAAAAATCCGACAACACCATGTGAACTGTTTTCAACCTCAAACAATTAAACGTATTTTTGAAACCCAAAAAGTTCAGTTTAATAAATCAAAAAGATGTCCCGAATTTTCTGCAGGAGCTAGATTACTTATCAAAAATAGACCTTTCAAAGGCATATTGGCATGTACCGATCAAAAGGCAACATCGTCGATTCCTAGCTTTTGTTTCCCAAAAACAGGTATATTAATGGAGGTGTCTACCATTTGGACTGGTAAGCGCTCCTTTAGCTTTTGCCATGATAATGAACTGGTTAGTAAGTCATTTACGAAAAAAAGGCATCCGGGTAATAGTGTATTTGGACAACTTTCTAATAGCGAGTCAAGACCAAAACGCTCTCAGTTGTCAAATATAGTATGTGAAAATGGTACTACTCAACTTAGGTTGGGTAATACACTTCCAAAAATCAATTCTATTTCCCACAAAAAAGTTAGAATTTCTGGGAATCTTGTGAGACATAAATCAGCAATAAATCGAAAGTCGCTTCCCAAAGAGAAAGTGAACAGAATCCTCCAGGATCTCGATCGAGTCATAAATTCCAAATTCTGGAATTGGGAAATAGGTACTTCACTGATAGGGAAATTGACTTTTGCTGCCTTCGTAACACCATTAGGTCGCCTAAACACAAGGTATCTACAAAGAGCAAGTTGGCTTCTTCCCGAAGAAGCACCTCGAGTACCTTGTTTACCTTGAATGTTGATACCTCGAAAAGCTTTAGAGGAGTGTATTTGGTGGAGAAATAACGTTAGAGAATCAGATGCAATATTTATAAAACACCCTACAACTCTGATAATGACAGATGCTTCAGATACGGGATGGGGAGCACAAATCGGAGATACATGCATTTCTGAGCCTTGGAGAAAATCCCAAAGGTATTGGCATGTCAATATTAAGGAGTTGTACACGATTTGGATAGTTCTCAACAGGTTCAGAGACGAATTGAAAGGTCAAACGGTTATGATCCAATCGGACAACAAGACTGTTGTGGTCCATATCAGAAAATAAGGAGGAACAAAATCTTTTATATTAAAAGAGGCAACAAAGAAGTTGTTGATAATGGCGAGAGAATTCATAATTCTGATCCATCCGTTCTACATACCCGAAGATACAATTGTGTTGCTGATCGCCTTTCCAGAAATCTACCAATGCCCGATTGGCATCTGTTGTCCATTATAACAGAAATCATTTTCGAGAAATGGGGAATTCCGGAAATAGACTTATTTGCGACAAATCAATCAGCAGTAGTACCCAATTATGCGTCACTAAACCCAAAAGACAGCAGAGCTGTGTTCCACAATGCGTTCAGTCAGACCTGGATATACCACCTGGCATGGGTTTTCTCTCCTCCAACTCTAATTCCAAGAGTTCTACAGTACCTGAACCATGCCAAGCGAACGTACCTATTAGCACCGAGATGGGAAAAAGTGTATTGGCGTGGCGATCTCAGGAACAGAACAAAGGGTCATCCATTCATGATAAAAAATCTTGGAGATCACCTGATAGACTTGACGACCAACAAGCCTCCATACATCAGAAACCTGTCTTTAGAGGTCTGGAAAATTGAGGGTGTGATCTACTTTTCGTAAGAGATTGGAATGAAGAAGACCTGTCGTTGATACGATTTGCTTAGCGCGACTCTACAATGAAAACATATAAAACAGCCTGGAATTCTTGGCTCACATGGTGTAAAATGAATTCCAAAAATCCAACAATCCCTACACCACAACAAGTTGCATTATATCTTAGTTATCTATGTGTGCATAAAAAGTATGCGTATAGAACTATTTTAGTCCACAAGTCCGTCGTAGCTACCTTTTCAAATCCAGAATTAGGAGAAAGGATTAGTTCACATCCGATTGTGAGATCTATTTTAAAAGCTGTGAGCCTTAAGAGCAGCTCAACATTAAAACGTAAGTGCGAAGTTGGGAATGTAGAAACGTTATTATCGTGGATGAAGAAAAATCTTCCTGATAAGAATATTATTTTTCAAACCTCGAGGTACACTGCATTACTTTTATTCCTTGCATCCGGGCGAAGGATTCATGACCTTACCTTACTTTCTACAGGAAATGAGTTCATGGAGATGAATTCAAATTATGTGATATTTTGGCCAAAATTCGGGTCAAAAACAGACAAGGTAAACTACATGCAATCAGGCTGAAAAAAGAAAATCAGAGGATCGCTACTTTGATTTACACTTTTGGGTCACAACATTATTAACCCTTGAGGACTCGCCTCGCTAAAAAAAATGGCCCTATGTACCGGGGGCACTTGAAATAATCACGGCGCGCGGCACTTGAGTCAACCTTTTTTTTTGTCACTTTTGTTTGTTTACGTTTAAGAAGTTTGAGTTACAGTTCTTGAAAGCCGATAAGATTGTAGATGAATAGAAACAATTACAATGACATTGAGATGTTTATTTAGTTTTGTATAGCTCTTTGTTTCTAAGGGACCATGAAAAAGTGTATTTACTGCCAATAGATTTGTTTTATGAATGAAAAAAATTAAGATTTTATTTTTATGTTCTCATAATCTATATAACATGCTATTCCTAAAATGAACCGAAATTATGCATATGATTATTATAATAATTCTACTTTTTACTCGCAAAAATTTGCTAAAAGTTCAACCATAAACAGTTTGGACGCGCGTTTTTTTACCTCATTTTCAAAATTTTTTTGTAAAAATAATATAGCGTCTTCCTTAATTTTTTTTTATACAATCATATAGATATAACATTTAGAAATAATATATTTTTTTATAAATATACATACATGCAATAAACTATCTATAAAAAAGCTAAATATCTCAGAAGGTAGATCTTATTTGAAATCTTGACCGTTATAAATTGTTCGCGTATAGGTGTTTTGTTTTTCCTTTTTTATCAATTGAAAAACAAAAATTTACTGTTGTTGTAACTTAAATAATTCAAAAACATTATCTAGTAAAGATCATTAACATTTCTTAAGTGTGAATAAAGAAAGGAGGAAAGCTGATCTTAACTTAGATAGTTTATTTATTTCCACTAAAGGATTAGTAAAAACATCTTCAAGATCTGTTATAGCAGGATGGGTTAAAACAGCTTTCATCGAAGCTGGTATTTTGTCTAGTCCAGGAAGCATCAGGTCTGCAGTAGCGTCATTTAGATACGCTAATAACGTTTCTTTAGAGGAAATATTACGTAAAGGGAATTGGAAAGGCAGTAATTATTTCTTTAAATACTATTGTAAGACTATTTCAAAATTAAAAAGTACACGCCGAAATATTGTTATTGATAATTATTTTAAGACTGTTTAACAAGACTGATTATAATATGTATTGTCATTATAAGACTTTAGATTATATGCTTGGGATTATCTATGACATTATAAGAAGTTTTCTTTTATTTACGTTTCTGTTTTATAAAGATAATTATTAACAATTTGTTATAGATTCGGTTTCATCTTTTTATTTTCTTGTTTTAGTTGTTATGTTCGAAATAAACGTCTGTTATAAGTTTGAAAAGATATTTTATTTTACTTCTTGTTATAAATAAATCAACTTAGTTACTCACAGATGATCTATTATTTTCTAGTCACTGTACGCTTCTATTATTCTTAACATCTAGTTTAAGAATATGCCGACAGAATCCAAACACCTCTCCGAATGGTCAAGCCGAAGGCACAGAGATGAAATAAGCGTTTTCCTCCCTTCGGGGTAGAAAACGCCTCTATTTCTATGACATTTACTCTTTATAGTAAAATCATCTTTTTGAACTGCCATAAAGTATTATAAGTCCGTGACTGACACTGACTCTAGGGAATTCCTTAATTAACATCAAGTATATGATTTCATATTTCGATATTCGGTACTGGATAATTTTTAAACGGTTTTAATATTGAAACATAAAAGATAGAATATTAACACACACTTTCAAGGAATATCATTCTTGGATATGGATTAACTAAATGTTTATAAAAAATCAATTTTGAAATTTTAATAGGTAGATGCTACATTACAAATAACTTTGTTGTGGAACATAGGTAACAAAATATTTTATTATACCTATACTTATAGGCTAGTTTTACCATTATCCTTATGTAAATATGTAGTTAAATAATTATTGTAAATCATTCTTGAATTTATTTGGCAATTCATAGTAAATAATATGAGCCGTGTTAGTTCAGGTGCTAAGCACTCACTGTAAATTTCAAAGTTGGCGAGTAACCCGGGTTACGATCCCCGTCGGCACCAATGAGATTGTTAATTGTAATTTTAATTGCTGATTTACCACGTGCTCCGCACTAGAGGAAAAAATCGTGAGGAAACCCGCATGTCTGAGAAATAAGAAAAAAAATTCGAAGACATGTGAAATTCGCCAACACGCATTGGAACAGCGCGGCAGATATTACCTTGCCCTAAAAACCATCTCATATATGAGAGTAGGTCTGTGCCCAGCAGTGGGACTTATATAGGCTATAACTTTAACTTCAATAGGTTCAATACTTAATGCTCATCATGGTATTATTATGCCCACATTTTTTAATTTGATCTAACTTGTTCTACTCTCTTGTTTTACATAATTTTGAAAACGGACTGCTGTGGATTTTATACAAAAATCCACATTTCCATTATACTATTAACATATATTATTTTACGGTGTTATATCTGTTCAGCATGAGATATTCAAGTAAGTTTTTTATCGTTTTTTATTCTAATAAATCAAGTAGTTTTTCAAGATTTTGTCATTATTATAATTTCAAACATTGTTTATGTTATATTCATATTCTTTGGGTCGTAACATTTTAT
Organism: Parnassius orleans; assembly: GCA_029286625.1. Lineage (NCBI taxonomy): Eukaryota > Metazoa > Arthropoda > Insecta > Lepidoptera > Papilionidae > Parnassius > Parnassius orleans. Next base: position 45,096 of record JAGSMP010000612.1, read on the forward strand.
TGTTGCTGTATTATCATCAGTGTGCCGGACGGGCGAAACACGGGAGTAAGTGTTATCGAAAGTACTCCGCGAGTCGCTCACGTCCTACACCTATAGGCTTCGGAGGATACTTCTACTGCCTTCTTTGTGGGTGCAGCTGGGGTACTGTGGACTGAGGTTAAATCAAAATGCACGAAATAGAATACAAATGGCATGGCAGTGGCCAGCGGTTCGACTGAGGCTCCGGAGGATACTTCTACTGCCGTCTTTGTGGGTGCAGCTGGGGTACTGTGGACTGAGGTTAAATCAAAATGCACGAAATAGAATACAAATGGCAAGGCAGTGGCCAGCGGTTCGATTGCTCAACTGTTCGGCGGAAATCTTCTGACTATTGGTTATTGACCACGGTTGTTGAATATGGTTGTTCAACTACGGTTGTACACTATCAGTTGGTCACTATATTTTTCAAAAGATTTCTTCAGTTGATTGGTAGTATCAAATATCTATTAGTAGCTGGTTTTATTAACACTGTCTGACTAGCTGCTATTATCAACTAAACTAGCTATTTCTATCACTTGTGTAACTGCAAATATCAGTTACCACGTTATGCAACTAGCTATTACTTTCAATTATGTAACTGCAAATATCAGTTAACACTTTCTGCGACTAGCTAACACTTTTAAATATGTAACTGCGAATATCAGTTACCACTTTTTTCAACTAACTATCACTTTCAAATATGTAACTGCGAATATCAGTTACTATGTTGCTACTACTGGTTACCACCGCTTCTTACTGGTAGCTCTTCACACTACCGCTTGGTCACTAGTAGTTCTTCATGCTACAACGTTACTGGGTCCCGAAGCTATAAGGTAGACTCGAGCATTACTTTAAAGTGAGCCGCTTGCCATTGTCCGTTTTGTCTAAAAGGAAATAAGTTTAATTATGCAAAATATTCTTTCATTTCCTTAATCTATAAGCCTTATGTTAATTTAATGTCATATTTATAATTCTTTCAGAACATAAAAATTATTACCATCATTTTCGCGAACAATCAGGAAATACAGTCATATTATGATGCCGTAGGGATTTCGGCAAATTATTAGTTTATATAAGGAGCAGCAACGGCATAAAGACGCATTCTTGAGGTACACCAAACCTTTTTATGTTATTATCGGATAAGCGTCGTCTCGTGGTTAATTTTAGAATATAAACCAGATATCTCAACACAATGATTTCAGATATCAAGATATGATGCTGTAGGATTAAAGGAGTTTCTTCCTGCCACAGACGAATTTAATTCATTAAATTCTCATAAAATTACGATTACAATAGTCAAAACCTTTTGACAAGGCAGTGTAAATTACCAAAATGTTTGACGTTTTCATCCACATTTTTTAAAACAGGGGTTACTGTTAAATTTAATTGTTTACTTTTTCTGACCCCCATTTATTCTTCAAGGTTCTTTTTATTACATTTTGTCTAGAAAATTTTGGAAAATACAGAACCTCACACCACTGAATTAAAGCTAGACACATTTTTCTGTCATCCATTTATGAGGAGGCCTAAAAATATACTCATATTATATACAGGTTTTTATTTCTATCTACACGATTTTTTTTTCTGTGACTCAATAACATTAATCACATCTTCAGGTAATATGCTACCAGAATTAACATAAAGTGAGACTAACGAACTAATGAGAATAGAAGCTTAATACTGTTTTAATTCGTGTGGTGAGTGTGAAAAAACGGAGACCCTTTTTACTAGAAATGAGGCATTCTATTTTAGTCCTCAGAAAACAGATCCCACTTGGAGACGAGTGCACTGTGGCTTTTCATCCAGAGTGGTGTTTACTAAGGGCTTCTCATATTTTGTTGAAGGGTTGTTAATTGACGACTCTTTTAATTAAAACACGAGTGTTTCACGTACAAACATTTTAACAGATGAATATCATTTACGTTCCCTTCCGCAATGTAGATAAAAAGGTAAAAAGTGAAAAAAGTAAAATGACCCACACACGTATTGTTGAGGGGAGATCTCTTAGAGGACTAATTACAATGTATAGTTATAATATATGACTTTTATTTAAAGTGAACGTTATGGAGCGCCAGTATAGCTACAGACGATTTTAAAGTTTTCACCCTAGGATATACGGTACCTAGAATGTTCTTATGTCGCAGATGCTCTTAACATATATATAAATTACACATGGACAATCACTTTTAGGCTATACAATCAACTGCTCTATTCGGGATTCAAACACATGCAGCCTGCCAAAAGCTTATCTACTGCACTACCGAATAACTGTAAGATACTCATAAAATTGTATTTGACTATTAATTACAAACTTCAAGTCGTAAAATATATGAGGATACTAAAATTATGAACATTAATCTGTCACATATATACAATACATGCATATTAATACGTAAAATACTAAACAAGGATATTAATACAAATATAACATTTACGAAAAAAACATGAAATTCAGAAAAAGAAATGAAGAAACGCAAATCATTTAGTCACCAAGAAAAGATCAAGAACCAATTACGGAATCAAGAATGTAGAATTTGAAGGTGTTTTCTCGGTATTTCCATCCAGTGTATAGGACGGAACAAGTCAATATAAGCGTAACCGAGGCAATAATAGCAGCTGGTGATACCAACGCAGTTGCGTGGGTGCATATCGAAAGTCTGAATCTTCAGGATGTGCAACGCGCCTTGTAAAAGTTGAAATCTAAGAGGTCCGCAGGCCCGGATGGCATTCCGCTGTATCTACTCAGGGACTGCCGTTACGTATTAAGTAAGCCGTTAATGTACATTTATTCTAAATGCCTGGACAGTGCTATTTTTCCCGATAGATGGAAAACAACATGGGTCGTTCCTGTTCCAAAGGGAAATGCAGGATCGAAGGTGGACGAATATCGACCTATTGCTATGCTTTCATCAGTAGCTAAAGTATTTGAGTCGGCCATGTACGACAAAATATTCGTGCAGGTGAATCAGCAGCTCTCGAAAGCATAGCACGGGTTTCGGCCAATGAGAAGCACCACTAGCAACCGTCTTAGCTAAACGGCTGAAGTTATGCCCGCAGTGGATAGGGGGGTACAAATCGAGGCCGCTTACTTTGACTTTATAAAAGCGTTTGACTTATTGGATAACGACGTCTTGCTAAAAAAGTTAGCGGCAGTTGGCTTCACTCCACATTTGTTAAAATTATTTGCCAGCTATATGACATGTATGTGGAATATGCCGACCATACGTCGGACTCATATGTTACAAAATCTGGAGTAAGCCAAAGCAGTAATTTAGGACCACTTCAGTTTTTATTACTGGTTAACGATTTGCCTGAGGTAGTTAAGGAATCTAAGTGCCTTCTTTTTGCTGATGACCTCAAGTTGTATCATGTCGTAGATACGTTGGTAGACTGTGAAAAGCTACAACAAGACGTAAACAGAGTAGTGGAATGGAGCAAGAATAGCCGGTTACAGTTTAACACCTCCAAATGTGTAACCATTTCATTCACTAGAAAGCGCACGCCCATTGTATATAACTATGAAGTGGATGGTTTGGAAATGGTAAGAGTTAAAAGATCTAGGCGTTCGACTAAATAGTGAATTATCATTTAGGGAACACATTATCTATTGCTGCAAAAAAGCGTTTAGAAACTTGAGCTTCATTCTTCGCACAGTTCACGGCTTCACGAACTTTAACGTAATCATCAGCCTGTATAAAACGCTGGTAAGAAGAATCTGGAGTGTAACGCCTTAAAATGGTCGCCGCACGAAAATAGGTATAGTGCAATGCTGGAACGTATGCAAAATAAATTTATAAGATACTTATATTTGCGCTATTATGGAGTCTACCCTATTTACCCATTAATGTACCCAAATTTATTTATTCTGGGTATGGTTGGCTACAACGAGTTGAGGGTAAGACGAGACCTAGCATTTGCCTTATATATTTTTAAAATGTTTAGAGGAAAAATATATAATAGTGACATATTGGGGCGATTGAGCTGTGCGTTCCAGACGGGTACGTATGGAAACGGCAGCGGCCGCGGCTGTGCTGTGTGCCGTGCACCCGTACCAATTTACTTGACAAGGTGCCTTTAACGCGAACGTTACGTATTCTTAATAGAATGGCTGAAGGCATTGACTTATTCTATTGCACCTTGAGTGAATTCACTAGGGTAGGATTGTTTACAATTTGTTACAGTTAATGACCACATTTTTGTTATGCATGAAAAGAACGACTCTGTCGCATTAGGTTTTTCCTGTCATGATAGTTGTTAGTTGAAATAAATAAATAAAATAAATAAATATATAATAAATTACCAACGGATGTAACAGATTCAAAAACTAAGTCTAGACTTAAAAAGTTATTAAAATGACATATTATCATAAGTACCTTTACATAAATAAATAAATAATAAATATATAAGTACCTACATATTAATATTAAACAGTTTTAAATTAAAAAAAAAAAACATAGAACTTGTTGTAAATATGTTACTTCGCGTTAAATTATAATTATTTAATTACTAACACTTTGTCACTTCCAGGCAAACTGTACTCTATTTGCATTGTACAGTTTTTACGTCATACCTTCATTTAGTTTTTTTTTTTTTGTTGGGAAGTAGATGTTTAAATTTGTAATTTTACCATAGTTGTACATAATAATATGTACTTACTGTTTTAAATTGTTATTTCTTTTCTTGTGAATTCTATTGTAATTATTTTGAAGAATAATTTCTTGAACCATAAGATACGTCTTCTTAAATAATCTATAGTCTTCTTTGTTTGATGCTAGTAACAGGTGTCTGTAGATTACAAGGGGTTGCTCCACAACTAACGCTGGAGTTGAGCTTATTAAACATACTTTTTGTGCATGGGAGAATTCAGAGGATGCTTTGGGTATATTTTGTGACCTTTCCAAGGCCTTCGACTGTGTTCACCATGAGACATTAATCAGGAAGCTACAGTACTATGGTGTCAAAAAAACAGCGCTTGAACTTATTATTTCATATTTAAGTAATAGAATGCAGAAAGTTATTATCAATGGTAAAAGTTCTTCCGGGTCACCTGTACTAATGGGTGACTCTCAGGGCTCGATTATCGGCCCATTTCTATTTCTAGTATATATTAATGACTTACCTTCCCTTGTAGGGGATAATCATGATATAGTATTATTTGCTGATGATACTTCCTTGATTTTTAAACTTAAACGTCAATCATTTAAATGTGACGAAGTGAATAATGCTATATCAAAATTAGTGCATTGGTTTAACGTTAATAATCTACATTTAAACGGAAATAAAACTAAATGTATTAAATTTACAACAACGAATGTAAAAAATCTGGGTACCAATGTGTTTTTAAATGGGAAAGAACTGAACCCTGTTGAATCCACTGTTTTTCTTGGCATCACTCTCGACGCAAAGCTTCAGTGGGGCCCCCATATATCCAAACTAGCAAGCAGACTAAGTTCCGCAGCCTATGCTGTAAAAAAGATTAGAGGTCTCACTAGTGTCGAGACAGCTCGATTAGTTTATTTCAATTATTTCCATAGCATAATGTCTTATGGGATTTTGCTATGGGGAAATGCGGCTGAATCAGAAACTATTTTTGTTTTACATAAGAGGGCCATTAGAGCTACTTACAACCTAAAACCGAGCGAGTCTCTTAGAGATAAATTTAAAGAAATAAATATATTAAATTTGGCCTCTCAGTATATTTACGAAAATTTAATGTATGTTTACAAAACTAAAAAAAGTGATATACATTCTGTAAACACTAGGAACAAACACAAGCTAGTGATACCAGTTTATCGACTTCATAAAGTCAGTAATTCATGCTTGGGTTAATGTATACGCTATTACAACAAGGTCCCGTAAAGTGTACAGGCTCTCTCTATTACCAAGTTTAAATGTTTTGTTAAGCTGAAACTGTATAAAAAGGGTTATTATAGTATAAATGAATACCATGTTGATAATAACCCCTGAGAATGAGGTGGTCGCTTCCAAGCAGTTTCTAAAATAAATTTTGTACTTAAATATTTTGTACAACCATTAATGTAAAATTTACTTAAAAAAATGTCCCGCTGGGTTTCTTGCTGGTTCTTCCCAGGACAGAGGTTTTTTTTCGAACCAGTGGTAAAGGAAAAAATGACTTTCAATAAGAATTACACATGTAATCTATATTGAATAAAAAATTATTCTATTCTATTCTATTAGTTCAATACTATAAGATACATCGTCAGCTAGCCTATTACTTTAATATTAAAACAACAAAAATGTAAAAATGGAAGTCATTTAAAATTTTGTTTATAGTAAGATATGACATGAATATTTAAACTTTATTATTTAAAAGAATTTCTTTCCTGATATTCTTTTTCTTGCTAACGGACACTGAGGATTTTGTTAATGAATGCTCCTTAAAATGGTAGCGTCTTGAAATTATTTATGTATACTGAGCAATGAGCTATTTCTTATACAATATTTAAGGAACTAAATAATTCACTAACAATATAAAGAATGTGAGATGTAAGTTATTTCGTTTCTTATAATATAATCATAATCATCATTACAGCTCATCTCAAAAGTCAATCATCATCACCAGTCTACTACCGAACATAGGACTTCCCCAAATATTGCCACAAAACTTGTATCCTGAGCCGCCTGCATTGTATCGACTTCTCGCACGTCTTGCAAGGTCGTTACTCCATCTAGAGGAAGCCCGTCCTATATTACGCTTACTACAAGCCTGCTACTTGAGAAAATCTTTCTTTTCAACGGTTGTCGATTCTTCAAACTATACAGCCCATGGCCATTTTCGCTGACTAATAATTTAGGCTACGTCGCTTACTCTTTTTTAAGGATTGTTTCTCGCAGATATACTTCCAGCATAACGGTCTCGATGATATATTTAAAAGGTCTACGTCTTTGTTCCATATAGTTTTTCGACACTCTGAGTCAAATACATAATTCATTATCATCATCATCATTACAGCTCTTCACAAGTCCACTGCCGAACATAGGCCTCCCCAAAGGAATGCCACAAAGCACGATCCAGAGCCACTTGCATCCATCGACTTCCTACTTGTCTTACCAGGTCGTCACTCCATCTAGTGAGGGGCTGCCCCTTAATTCGCCTACCGGTATGAGGCTGTCTCTCGAGAACCTTTTTTCCCCATCGCTTGTCGGTTTTTTGAGCTATATGGCCGGCCCATTGCTACTTCAGCTTAATAAACCGTTGGGCTATAACGGTTACTCTGGTTATACTGCGAATATCCTCATTTCTAAGTTTATCATGGAGAGAAACCCTGAGCACAGTCCTCTACATAGCTCGCTGAGCAACCTTGAGCTTTCTCATATGGCCAGCAGTGAAGGAGCACGCCTCAGATCCATAAGTCATCACTGGCAACATGCACTGGTTGTACAATCTCGTCAGGTATACCTCAAAACTTGAAAACAAGAGTTTTCAAGTTTTGAGGTATACCTGACGAGAAGATGTGTTGTAATCTCCCGAACGCTGCCCAGCCGAGTTGAATCCGTCGATTGACCTCTTAGTCGAAGTTGGACTTATGTACTCGGACTATTTGTCCCAGGTAATTTTTTACGTTAACAACTTAGAGCTTAGTGCTCCCCACAACTACCGCCATAGGCTTAACATGGACGTTACACATGATCTTTGTTTTGTCCATGTTCATCTTAAGACCAAGTCGTTGGGAGGCACTATTGGAGGATTTTATTACACTTGCACAAATTAATAAAATTATTATATATTAAATATATTTAAGACCTCTCCCTTATAAATATTTCCTTTGGTAACAATAAAATTAATTTAGTCATCGTCATAGAATAATATTATTTATTTTGTATCGACCCAAACATTATTACGGGAACAAAATGGAAACAATATAAATAAACCGCCTTATCTTACTGACCATTTGCAGCAGATGCTCTCAGATTACTACTTGAAGCATGTTTTATTTCGGTGAAATATTTAGGAAAACTGTTTGTTATGTATGTAATATTTTCCTTGCTTACGAGTATATCCAAGGCGAAAGCTTTCCCAGTTACATAAAAGTACTTTAACGGCTCCGTGGCGCAGTGGCTTAACTTGAGTTGCAGTGCTTGAGGGCCGTGTGTTCGAAACCGCACGGAACAAATATTTGTACGACCTACAAATAATTGTTCTGGGTCTGAATCTTTGTTCTTGTGCAATTTATATCTTCTAACTTCCTACACGATACAAGCGAAAATCCTAATGTGGCTCTACTACGTGTAGAATCTCGCTTTTATTCTAGAAAATAAATAAATAAATCCTATTTTATATGAATTTACAAAAAAAATTGTGAATGTCTTAAACTTGTCACATAGTATTATGCCTTATCCAACTTAACGCAAATTCAGGACAGCATAGAATTAAAGTTGCAAAAAGGTGTCATTTAGGTATAATAAATTCGGAGTTAATCCAACATGTTACCGGCTAGGTCGTAAAGATTACCCGGAATGCTCTAGTGACTTGAATTATATTTAAGCTTTGTACGCTCCTAGAAACTCTATTTTTAAATTATAATTTTAGTAGACTGTGAGAGATTTTTTGTTTCAATCAACGTTTTATAATTGCTGCCTTTTTATTTCAAAAAGGATTATTAAACTTCACAATTTTTTTTATCTACTTGGTGTATGAAATGATTAAGTTAAACAGTCTGCTTTGATGGATGCCTGTATCCAACAGTTAAGTATTGTAGAAAACTACGTAAAACAATTGAAGATGGTAACCCCATATCTTGCCCACTGACTACGCAAATACGACTTGATTGTCGGCGTACAAGAGGCAATTGACAGTTAACTCACCCACCTTCTTCTTCACTGGGTTTAACCACACATTCTTCTTTCAAGCAACTGTTCATATAAAGATTGAACAGACACGAGTAAGCCACACAACCCGATCCGCCACCCTTTTGAATACTTAGCCAGTCTGTGAAGGCACCTAAGACTAAGCACCTAAGACCCTATTGCAAAGAGATTTTAATCCAAAGGTGATCAGCGTTTGCCATAAAGCAACCCTGTCTACTCTGACATAGTCCTTTTTCGAGTCTAAAATGCATAGAAAGGTTTCTGATCCTTAATCAGAAACTTTTTAATGGTCATTTGCATAGAAAAGCCCTGAGTTAGTCACCTAATCACTTCCCAATTTTGTATCAGTTTCTTTCATACTACTTTAAACACCTTAGTATAGTTAAACAGTATTTTGATAACACTAAACAGACTGACTCCGCGCTAGTTTTTTTTTGTTTGTCGGTCCTGCTGTGACTCTTTGCTGTTATACAGTGGAACTATAACAACTTGGCATCAGTCACCTGATACTCTCTTAAGTTGCTCAGCCATTCTTGTCTCACAAAACATTCATTCTGTGTTCTGACCTGGTAGTTCTGACGACTTTTCAAAACATTTTAATATTTGCCAGGAAATTGTCAGATAGTCTTCTGTTATTGCTTTCCCTTCTTTCTTTCTTTTTCTCTTCTACTCTTTCTTTTACTGTCTTTTTAGAAGTCTAAAATTATCAAGCTTTAAGCTACATGCTCTCTTCCGTGTTTCAACTTCCATTCGTAGTTCATTTTACTATGATAACTTTTTAATATTCATGTCATTTTATATTTTGCGCATACTACATAGTTTGGTTGCTCTATTAACAGTATCCCAAAATTTTCCATACACAAATAATCCAACTTATTTTTTTTTTCAACTTACTCTGGTACTTTTATTTCACACCTTCATCTTGTAAGCTTGCTATATTTATACTACGTAACGAAGTAGTAGACACAGATTTCCGATGCCAACAACCATTGGACATACTATTTATCCGGCATGACACCGACAAGCCTTTGTATCTCGGTAAAGATCTACGCTTCTCATTCTTTAATCCAAAATTATGAAATCTATAATGCTTCTATAATTACATCTATTCCATTTATTCATATCTATTTATGACGAAACAAAGTGTTCGTCACAAGAAGATTTCTTTCATAACATACCTATGTGAGAAGCCTTTCACTGTTATTACTTATAAATTCGTCACCAAACTTTCCCAAAACCCTTCCACAATGAGATATTTTTACACAAACCTTTAATATTTTCATTCACCTCACCAAGCTATTTTTACCATCTCTAAAACTCCTCTCGAATATGAGTGGGAATATTTCTTAAAATATTGATTGAAAAAAAAATACTAGTAACGCTCTAAACATTAATAATACTCCCGTTTACCACTCAAATTAATCTTAAAATGCTTATGTCAGGAGTGGTTCACGACAGTAGTCGAAACACGAATTCAAACCCACGACATAATTAAGTTTTGCAGTGCGTACCCTAAGGCTAGTATCGGTTAATTTGTGGATATTTATTATTTCGATTGATTTATTAAGAGTAACTACTCCTATCGTTTGTAGGATGTGAATGAACTGAATTGAAAATCCAAAGACAAGAATTTATAGATACGGAAAGTCATTTTATGAAGAGCATTGGACTAAAATATTTATTATAGAAATATGAATGGTGCTTGGTTATTGGTTATATTTATTGCATAACAAATACATAAATTTCGTGATATTAGATTTCCAGAAATTAACATAATTATATACTATTAATCACACATCACTTATAAATCCAAACTTTAAATGAATTTTGAATTCATTAAAACTGGTGCATCCAAATATCTAAATGAACTCGATGAAAAAATGTAAATACATTGTACACATTGAGTTATATGTACTACCTACTACAGAAACTATTCCAAACAAAAAATGTGCGCTACTCTGTCTTCGCGAATGCGCGGAAGATAGTAGAGTCGCGCATGCGCGGTCAGTTTTTGTCATCATAGATTAGGTATACATAGGTAGAATGATCAGTATGTAATAATCGTTTATTTAGATTGTATGGTTAATTATATCGAGTTCAATTTTTTTTAATGGTGATTTATTTTGCATATGTGCAATTTAATATAAAATACTCTTATTCTAATCTAAACAAACATATTTGTAAATAAAATGTAATAATAATTAGCTTTGATAATAAATGAATGTTTTTATATTTTACATGGTTATCTTTTAAATAAAAGTAAAAAATGTAATTGTGACATAATAATGTTTCGTTCGTCGTTCGTTAGTCGGGGCGGGTGTTGTGTCATATGAATTTCTTGTAAGGAAACATTGTAGTATCCTAAAAGAAAATGAATTGTTATGCGTTTATTCCAGCTCAGTAAATAAAATAAAAAATAAAATAAAACGGTATTGTATACAACATGTTACAAAATACCCCGTAAAAAATATAATTAATTATCAAAGCCAAAAATTTTGTCAACCCTAGTAAGCTGTCATGTCAGGGAACCAGATTATTTAATAGAAAGTCCTACGTACCTATTTTACCTAATAATTGACTACTTTAATAGTTTTTCTATTTTTCATTCGTAAATGTTTGCTACCTCAATACAAGGATGGCATTATACTCAAGTACTGGCTTCAAAAAATGTCAAGTTGGAAAAAAAAATGTTGTCAATTTCAAATCTTCTAATCGATATCCTACAAGTGTTTCGAGTTTTTTCCCAACATTTTTTTTTGCAAAATAACGATGCTTTCTGACTCGGAATATTACGATGTGATGTTATGCGTAGGCCATGAAGATAGCAATTTAAATCGTGCTCGCGAACTGTATCGGCAACGATTTATCGATGGTAGACCCCCCACTGAACAGCGACGGTTGCCGTCCTACCAGTGTTTACTGAACATGTCAAGACGACTACATTCCACCGGTTATTTTCATCGGTCTACTGAAAGTGGACGTCCAAGCACAGTCGACGCCAGGCAGGCTGATTTAGTGTTAGAACATTTTGAAGAAGAGCCGACCACAAGTACGAGGCGAGCTGGAACAAGATTCGCTATAAACCATGTTGCAGTTTGGCGAATTCTTCGTGACGACAATCGTCACCCTTATCACTATCGCCGTACACAGGAGATGATACCCTCCAATTTTGCACCCAGGAGGAACTTTTGCGAATGGTACCTCAGGCAATTAGAAGAAAACCCTAATTACGTAAACTATGTTCTTTGGACGGACGAGGCAACATTCACGAGGTCAGGACTTTCAAATATGCATAACGATCACGTTTGTATTGAGCAAGGCGGAGCACAATTTGAGCCGTTTCTGTAAATTTGACGTTTATTACGAAAAAGTAAGTGTTCGTTTAGGTTGTTTCGTTAGATTCGGTCTTTTAAAATTTTTGTTGTTCCGCAAATTAGGTAGAAATGTAGGTACATTCTGCGTAGTTTACTCTTTAATTTTACTGAAATAGGATTTGCACATCAGTGAAAATAATATTTTATTTTTATTTTTTTGGGGTATGTTATACAGCGTTACTACGGTTCTTAAATATTGTGAATGGACTCGTTATAAGGCCCCATTTAACCTCCTTTCGGCTTTGCGGGTAGTTTTGTAACACCCAGTACAAGTACATACACATATACATATACATATTTTACCTATATTCGGTTTTGTAATGGAACATCTACATGTTTTAGTCTATGATTGTAGATAGCGTGGCATTTAATTGAAGAAATTTATTTTTCTATTCTATTACTACGATATTATTACCTATTTATTCACTTGAACAACAAATAATTTTACATACTTGACTACTGAATTGTTATTTACGTCCAGGCAGGTTTAAGCTTTAATTTGAAATCTCGTATTATTAGCGCCGCTCCACACTGCATGAATATTGAAGCCACATTAAATGGCACTAAAGTAAGGTGTACTGATTGCAGTACAGTACAGTTGAATATAGTAAATGTTCGGAATGGAAAATCTAGTGCGTAGTACATATATATCGATTATACATGATAGGATTTGATATTTAGAAGAAAATTGTTTCATCGTGTATTTTCAGTATTTATGTCCATTTTCTTAATTAGAGAAAACGAACTAAGAGTACTTTAGATGTAAGGAAATATATAAACATAATTTAATTATAATAATGCTCTCACTTATTTCCATGCACAAACTAAAAAGATTTACAATTATTTTAAAAGGTAAGCCCTCTGCCGTCGAATTGCATTCATTTCCATCCCAAGAAGGTACGTTGAATCAATGCTTTTAAAACGAAAAATTCTATAATAATATTTCTTCTCCACCACTCTTCATCAACACTACAAATATGACATCAGATTTTCAAAGTTTTACCAATACAAAAAATTACTCGTTATAAAAATCAAATCTTATAGTTTTTCTGCAAAATTTTTTTAATGAATAAAACGAAGATATTAGTAAATTGTTTAAACAAAAACTAATATTTTTTTAATAATTTTTTTATTTCATTAAGCATTTAACAATTTGCATAAGGTAGCGAGCGTCTTTTAAGTACCTTAAGGCACTTGTGTCAGAGAGGTTTAAAATTATTTAAAAATAAATGTGTGTGTGTGTGTGTGTGTGTGTGTGTGTGTGTGTGTGTGTGTGTGTGTGTGTGTGTTTGTGTGTGTGTTTGTGTGTGTGTGTGTGTGTGTGTGTGTGTGTGTGTGTGTGTGTGTGTGTGTGTGTTTGTTTGTTTGTTTGTTTGTGTGATGTGTGATGATGTGTGTGTGTGTTTGTGTGGAAATATTTTTTATCAACCCTATGTGATATAAAAGTTTTTTAAAAAACATTAAATATACAAAAACTGTTTTGATACTAATTTTCAATTTTTAAAATTAAACTGCCAAAGATCGACGATTGTCTAACCACTGGCTTTTAATATATGTTTGATGTGTTTTAAGTTATGTTTAAATTGCTTTGCTCGCACTGCTTGCCACATATAATTTATTTCAGTTCTTGCAATTTTAAATACGCGAAATGTTGACAAAAGTGCATCAGATGACTGGCTTTGTATGGCAAATTAAGCCATCTATATTTATGAACTTGTGAGTTGCAGTAATAATGATGGTAACATTTACAGATAATAATTATACCCTTAACTGACGGCTTAAACAATAGCTACAGAATGATACGAGGTGATGGAATTTCACCATATGCTACAACTTTTTTTGACAAATAAATCTAAAGTAGATAGGTCGAACGGGGAAGGACCTGTCACAGAATGACAGCGTAAAATATGATCATAAATATGCTTCTTATTGAAAAACGGGTAACAATTTTTTCTGGTACGAGCTATTCCGTATAAGTGTACAAGGGTGGCAGACTATCAGCATTTTAATTCTAAAGTAGAAATAGATGACAGGGTCTATGAACGACAGTATCTTTTGATGCATGTACAAAATAAAAAATAAATAAAATTATCCTATTACCAAAGCCGGTTTTTGGTTATTTGAAACAAATGCAATTGTTGGAATCTTAGTGTCCTCGTCATACCAAAATCATAATTTCATTTTTACTTTTTTTATTTTTAAAATCAACTACCTATCTAGGATATAATAAATTACAGTCCGTACGGATAAAAATTTGGATTAGAAATGGCGGCTCATCAAGCCCGTATCGTCACCATGCTCAGTACAAATAGCGTAAACCCGCTAATATATATTAGCGTTATATTATTCGATTACTTTGAAATTTTCTATTAATAGGAAAATGTTTGAAAATAATTGTATACCCAGGTAGGAAAATTAATTTTAAAGTAACATTTATAACTAGCGATTCGCTCTGGCTTCGCCTGGGTGGGATCTATTAATGTGGCGTTATTAGGACTTAAAGTAATCATTACAGACCATTTGTTTTATCTTATCAATATTTCTATTTTAGTAAAATCTCAAAATTTTTCTAATAAAATTTAGTCTAGAATTCTCCTGGTATTACTCTATTTGTTTGTGAAGTATTATTACAATCGGTTAGCCATTCCGAAGATTAACTCGGACAGACAGACAAACGAAAAAATGGTTAGTTATGTCTGCAATGGCATGTAAATATTTTATACAAAAATATTAACGAACAAAATCAACAATAACTATGAAGAAAACTCTCAGAACGCGTCTAGCTCACAAATCAAAAATTATCATTGATTCGAAATACAAGTTGGACTGAAGTTATAGAACGTACGAAAAACGCATATCGAAACGTATTTTTTGCAGTCTTTATACTGGCTGTGTGAATATAGATAACGACAGTGTGGGAGCGAGAGATGAATAGAGGCGACGCCATTTTCAATCCCATTCTTTAACCGCACGCAACCTCTGTAACAGTAAGGTGTGACTTTTTGACTCCATTTTTTTATAGAATAAGGGTGACAAACGAGCACACAGTCCACCTGATGGTAAGTCGATACTGTGGCCCATAGACATCTATATTTTATATCCTCTGTTAAGAAATGAAATGCAGATGCGTTGTTACCCCTGAGGACTGAGATAGAATGTTCTCGTCTCGTTTTCAGTAAAAAGGGTCTCCGGTTCTCTACCCTCACCATACAAAATACAACAGCATTAAGCTGCTATTTCACGCTGGTATTCTGTGAGAGCGTGGTCCTTCCCCGGTCGAGCCGACCCATTCGTGCTACAACCATAATATACCTGCAGCGTGGCTTTACCACGTATTTAATTGAGCCTCGAGAAATGTTGATAAAATCTCTATATATAAAAATCAATTGCTGTCCGTTAGTCTCGCTAAACTCAAAAACGGCTCGATTGATTTGAATTTTTTTGTGTGTGTTTGAATGGGTCCCTGGATGATTTAAATTCACATTTGGACCCGGTAGGTGGCGCTGATGTCGAGATCCAGGAATACCTGTGCGAACCGGGGTCGGGTCTCAAGTCTTTTATAAAAAGGAGATACAACACAATTATTTCTTAATAGCCTGATCATTATATCAGGAAGATGCATTTTTCTCTCGTGTTTATGAAAATATTGAAAATGACACTGTTATTAGGTAAATAATTATAAACGGCATTCTTACAAATTACATACATAAACATAAAAAATAAGAAAAGAAACACTTATCAAAAAGTGCGACATACGAGTATATAATTATAATATGTACATGGCGTACACCAAACAGTTATAAATTAAGTTAGCTTTGAACAGCACATCTCTTGCGAGTTTCAAAGTCTTAACTTCATACATTTTAATTTAATTGTGCCTCTCTAGTTTACCACTTGTATAAGCACGCGCATATAATTCCACTATAACAGCTATAGAAATACGAGAATATCTACAGAACCAGATTTAAAAGGTTGAAGTGGCAATAGATCGGCTGTAATATATCCTTAAGAAATTATAACCTATGGGAATGAAAGGCAGCAGCTTTGTTCTGGCAAACGCAGTGGTATCCCTTCACTAGATACAGCGACGGCCAGATGAAACAAGTATTGAATGGATGAGGCTCATGAGCGTGATTGTGGCAACCAATGGGAAGCCCTAAGTTCTGCGGTGGATCTGTGATGGGCTGCAATAATAATGTTGACAACAATTCCACTTTATCCTACAGCATAATGGTATCAGGCTAGAATAATAACAAAAAATAAAGTAATACCTTTTTTGTAAAACTGGCGTAATTTCAACGCTTTATAACATGAAAATACTAAAATAGAATATAGTTTAATTTAAAAAAAATAGTTGATCCGAACAAATTTGAAGCGAACAATTGATTTTAGAATTACCTTTCGTTGTTTTAGAGTAAACTTTACTGAAGCGAAAATTACAAATCCCTTAAGTCGAATAAGTTATTTACAAATCGGTTCGTAAAATCATAGTCTTTGAATGCCATATTAAAAATTAACAAAATTTAATTTAACAAAAAATGTAGCTTTTATTAATGGAAACAAAAAAAAAAAAAAAAATTCTTTATTTATTATTTGAGCGTTAGTTGTAATCGATTAAGAGAAAAGTTGAAAATAAAATTAACTTAGTCAAGTTTGTGATAACTTTAATTGGGTCAAATCGAGTTCACAGTTTAACCGAGGGAGAGTTTCAACAATCGAGGAGGATTTCTCTAAATGTTGGTGTCAGAGAGAATCGAATTCGCAATCGTACTTCACCTGAATTATTCTTAAGTTAGTTACCTTGTGCCGCCACTTTACAAGACGAGCTATTATATAGTGATCATTTTGGAGTTACACGAGCATTGTTGGTGAATTGACATTTGATAACTTTTTATTTCCTATAATCTTCTTTAATTTTGTGGATTATGAATGTAACAAAGTAATGTATCATAATGTTAATAAAAATAAAAGAAGAACGAAGACAATATTTTTTCTTGTGTTAGAGCCACGCTGCACGAATTGGTCAGCTTGACCAGGGGAAAGATCACATTCTCACAGAATACCAGCATAAAGTAGCAGTTTAATGCTGTTGAATTTCGCATGGTGAAAGTAAAGATCCGTAGACCATTTTTACTGGAAACGAGGAATCCCATCTGAGTCCTCAGGGGTGACAACGCAACTATATTTCGTTTCTTTATTGAGGATAGATTACATGTCTATGGACCACAGCATCCACTTACAATCAGGTGGACAATGTGCTCGTTTGGCAACCTTATTCTATATAAAAAAAGACATGTAATGGTGGTGTTAGAATATTCACTACCCCATATCGTCCCTTGGGTGCCGTAAGAGGTGACATAGGGTTACAAACCAGGAACTTGGCAACAGCGTTGTCCTAATAAAACTAGAAAATACAAAATGCTGTCGCCATCTTTGACTTTGATAGGTTGTAATGTTGATGGTGATGGAATGGTATCTTCTCAGAAATAAGAGGAGGTCTGTACCCAGCAGTGGCATGTATAGATGTAACTTTAAGTTTACTTTATATAAATGGCTGAATTTATTATCAATGAAATAGGTTAGAAAAAGCGCGGATTGAACTACGTTTTTCTAGTAATCGCGACAGTTCTACTTGAAATAAAATTAATTAGAATCTTACTTGGAATTGCTACATAATTTACCAACAGTGGGAGAAAATTAGTTTGATCCACCAGGAAGAGTAAATGAAGTAGGTGAATCCACGGACAGCGGCGATCAGCTTCAACTTGGCTTCAACAATATCTTCAGAAGTGGAAGGTTTCAGTCTTCCTTGACCACTGGGTCGACCCGGCATACTCACTAACGCTTATTTACATTGATTTTCTCTTGGAAGGTTTAGACAAGGACAGCAACATTACCGATGCAGTTCGTCTTGAATCTTATTTTCATGTGGGTATCGATAGCGTCGACTGCTTTTACTGACGCTTTTGTTGTCGGCCAACAGATGGTGCCATAAGTTTAGTTTTGGATATTATTGGAAGGAAGGATACGATAGAAAAGTATTCATACAGTGTGATCAGTTTACCCTACTTAATCACGGTATTTAATTCGAACTCACACACGGGAGTATCTGGAGAATTTGTCCACAGCACATGTTGCCACCCTCGATCTTACGCACGTAAATCTATATTGCGACACATTTTCGAAATATCGGACTTTAACACTATTGCATGAAGACTGAATTTTGTCAGTACATCAACAATGTCGTTTTGAAGCTGCCCAGTGTATAGCATATCATTTAACGATTTTCCGTTCGTCGTTTTGACACATGTATCAAAAACGACACGTAGCTTTGTCGTAATACTCTCAGGATGGAGCACACAATGATGCGGAATTACAAATTTGCCTGATCCAACAACTGCGGTTTGCACATGGCTCAAATCTGAATATTCAGTCATAAAATCAGAATAGTCATTTTTTAACTCTACATTGCGCTCAATTCCCTTTTCGTGTTTGAATAACCGTGAATTTTCCATATCGAAAGGTTCACCTAGATCATCACAAGGCTTCTTTAGTAATAAAAGAACGACGTAACGACCGTCAGGTTTACGTGATACAAGAGTATAGTATAGTTCTTCGCATTTAACAAGTATTGAATGAAACTCCGAAAAATGCTTGACCACGTCATTCAAAAGCTGCGTGGTAATAAAGAGGGAAGAAGGAATAGGTGGAGGGTGACAGCTGTGATCAATTTTGCCAGTGAGCACCCACCCAAAGACATTATTTACAGCGACTGGTAAACCAGGACCCATTTCTAGGCGTTGGCCATCATACATTTTATGGAATAGCTCTGCGCCCAGCAGCAAGTCTATATCAGTGGGTTTGTTGAACTGTTTGTCTGCTAGAACTAGATGTTTAAAATTTGCACAAACCTCAGAAGGTACTTCTACGACAGGCATTTTACTTGTTATTGCATTCATTATTATAGCATTAATAGTGAAGTTTGGACTATCAGAATCCGTTGGCATTACCACGCATGAAGTTTCACCCTTTATTTGATGCAATACATTTTTTCCTTAACCTGCTACAGCAAAATTGCAGCGGCGAAAGGGCAACCCTAAGCGTTGAGCGAGTGATAACGTCATAAATATATCCTGAGCTCCACTGTCAATAAGTGCACGGGCAGTAGTATACTGAGCGGGAGCACCGCAAGTACGCACACGCACTACACATACGCACTCATCATAATCATTACAGCCCTTCATAAGTCCACTGCCGAACATAGGCCTCCTCCAAGGAATGCCACAAAGCACGGTCCTGAGCCACCTGCATCCACTGACTTCCTGCATGTTCATTATGCACCAGGTCGTCACTCCATCAAAATAAAAAGAATATTAATCATTAAGCTTTACCTTTATATATATGTATGATGATACCAGTCTCAAACTTATATAGTCTAACAATAGCCTGGAAATAAAATAGCTGTACAAAATATCTCCAAGAGCTAGTTTATATTCCTTTCACACAGAAACTCACATTTCACAGTAGCGTGCCAATGAAATGGTACATTAAGCGCCAAATGTTAAAGCAGATACTGCACAAAATTTGCATATTTTTTTGTTTCCTTTATTTTCATATATTACATAAAATTCAACAGTAATTTCACTGTTAAATACACGCAATTCACTAGGGTTACTTACATTGTATTGCGTACTAATCACATTCAGGGATTGAATACCGATATATATTAATTGTGTAAATATTGCAATACTTGCCCTTGAAAAGATATTAACGAAAATAAACTTTATTTATGAAAATTTTATCTAAAATTACATCATATATATATTTTTTGCTTTACAGCAAACCATTGTTGCTGTAAAGCACCTGAAACGTCGGGAATTAAAATAAGTAAATTGAACGCGATAAAATCCGTAAGTATAGTTTTATTCAATAAATATATATGATGTAATTTTAGATAAAATTTTCATAAATAAAGTTTATTTTCGTTAATATCTTTTCAAGGGCAAGTATTGCAATATTGTGTAAACCCGCATAAACACGGGGGGGACTGATATGTTTGACTTCCCGATGTCATAGTTAGAACGGCTACCTTCAGTTTTTGAATATATATTTTTGGTTCAATTTACGGAGAATGAGCTTACAGTATCTTGAAGTCTTGCAGTGGTATGCTTGGGTTTGGATTTAATTTTGTTAATTATAGGATCCCACGCAGATGGCATCCATCTTCTCTATTGAAATAAGGATGTTTTGAACATGTTCACAGACTGCAGACTTACTAAAGCGTCGGTGCCTCACATCAGCTGTTTGTCCTATGTAAGAGAGACTATATTCGCAATCAAGCTTGTACACTCTTGCATCTTGTAGAGGGATATTACACTTGACGGGTGGTAAAAATTGATTAATCTTTTGTTTGTTAGAGTAGGTCTCTGGATTATTAAATATCACAATTGGACCGGATGTGTGGTTATATAGAGCATTTAGAGAGTATTATAATGTCAAAGTTTTTGGTTATGTTCGTCTTGTTTTGTTTATCATTTTGTTTTATATTTGGCTGATTAATTCAATTCTGCTTTGTCCATTTGCGCCCAATTTTTCCATTGTTTTCTAGCTCCGCAGCTTCCGAATCTTCACTTGTTAGCACAAAATAACGGTGTTATTTACCTACTTTTTGCCTTTTGAGAGGCATTTGGCAATTGCAAAAACTTCATGAATATTTTTGAGGCTTTCTAAAAGATTTTTGTTTGTTTCGACATCCACAATCACCCATTTACCTCCAACAAATTCTAAATTTGCTGCCTAGTTGATGAAAAACATAAGTTTTCTTTCTGATACTCAGCAATAATCTCTGCGGCTTGTATAAGCTCTGGTACTGATTTCAGTCATTATTAAATAAAAGGATACAAGGCAAATTTGATACAGGTATTTCTGATTCAGTCGTTATTAGTCGTTACTCTTAAAATATTTGGTAGTTCATATGCACGGAACGGTGATCATTTAAAATGGCTTGCTGTGATTTCGAGAGCATCAGACACTTCATGTAATCAAATTTTGTGTGGACGAAATGGACACAACCCACATCTCTCAAAACCATTTCATAACGTGGATTTATTTCATTTCGGTAAAAGTGTTACCAATGTAGGCCCGCATCTGTTTTAGTAATATTTTTGTCAAATTGTTTGTCCGCCTTTCGAAGACAGCTTTACGCCACATAGCTTTGTTGGGCTGAAATGCAGTGATATTTCAGATGGTTGCAATAGTCGCTGCATTCAGTTAAATAATAATGAAATATATTTTATATAAAGTTATCTTGACTACTTTTCATCAATTCAACATTGATAAAAATGAGAACAGGAATTTTACAATTGTGTTTACAAGAAACACTATCAGTTGAACCTTGCAGCTTGTTCATTATTTTTATTATAAATACTTATAAATGTATATATTATGAATAAATAATTCCCATAATATTTCGTATTATTTTTTATTTTGCCCTATCTGAAACATTCTAAACTCTATAGAAAATGTGGGCGTATTAAATGACTGACAATAACTAGAACATTTTATCTAAGTACAAAGATGTTTTACATTTTTGTAGCCTCCACATGATATTGTTCTCAGCATTACGTACCTTTCTGTAACTGAAACGAATACGAATATTGCAAATGTATACGATACAAAAGTAAAGTAAAGTAACAAATTATATACGTCCCACTACAAGGCAGGCCTCTTTTATTTCAGAGGTTTTAGGACAAGGAAATATCCGCCGTGCTGCCCAATGCGGTTTGGCGAACTTCACATATCTTCGAAAATTTTTCTTATTCCTAAAACATGCAGGTTTCCTCACGATATTTTTCTTCACCGCCGAGTACGTAGCACTTAAAATTGCAATTAATAATTCCATTGTTGCCACTGGGGATTGAATCCGGGCGAAATTTACAGCGAGCGCTTAGCCCCAGAGCTACTAATACGACACAAATAAATACGATTCAACAAATATAATAAAAACTCTTACGTACTTAAAACTTAAACACTTGATAGCTCGTGATGCCTACCGAACGAAGCTACTACCGTGCAATGTAATTGAAGATGCTTAACACCGAGCCCACGACATGACTCTCAGTAATGCGCAAGCATAATACTTGTCACCTCTGCAGTCTATTAATCTTTGCACTTTTCTAAGTAATACAGAACGTAGCCGCTAGATGGAGTTGACGTCGGCTAAAATCAGTCACCGTTTCATCAAGGTGATTCAGGCTTGTTAAAGCCTTAATCTAGTTCTGTGGTTTTCTTATTCAGTTTTATTTAATTAAAAAACCGCTCGAGGAAGTTTTTAAGTCAAAGATAAATATTTAGGTGCTAATAACTTATATCGTACGCAATATTCCTTTAAAATAAAAACGTACGGACCTAGATTTTATTATATCTCATTTCAAAAACTATGAAAATTATTAACGTTACCGCTTTTGTATGAAAATTTAAAGTTCACAATCCTCTTAATCGTCATCGTTAGCAGGCAGATTCACGATCACAGTGCCAGACGTCTCACACTTTTGACGCTACTGTCCATCGCCGGTCTAGGTATTTTACGTAGAACGAAAACGAGGTATAACCACAATGTATCTAAAATGATAATATTTTTCTGGCATTTACCATGGCTGCATCTTGCGAAACAACACAATTGGGAAATGGATTTTGCTCCACTCATCACAAGGTATCCATCAAAATTATATAATCTGGATAAGCAGCTAATTGACTTTAATTAGATTTTACGATACGTACGGCATGTTATAATTTTGTATTATAATTATTATTCTAATCGTAAGTTAAATATTGTAGTAGCGGTGTGAGAATTTCTACTACCCTATTTCATCCGGAGTCTCAGTCAGTCCAATGTATCAGGGGGTGTCGTAAGATTTGACTGAGGGAAATTGAACTAGAAGGTGGGCAACAGCATCTTCCTGATAGTAACACAAAAATAATAAAATATCTGTGGTTGCCAAACCGCTTGCCAAGCGTAGTAATTAGGGCAAAAAACCCCAACAGAATAACCTATATGGGAGGCCTATTCAGCAGTGGGCTTTTGTAGGATGTATGAAAAATGCAACCATCAGTTAGAAACAATAAGGAAAAATCAATACAAATAAGTAAAATTGGATTGTCTGTTTGTTATTTCAAAATAACAGCTTTGAACTAAGTGCACATGGAAGTATATACGATTCTAATTACAAAAAAAAAACAATTTTTAAAGTTTTTGTCTGTCTGTCTGTCGGTCTGCCTGTCTGTTTGTTCCGGCTAATCTCCGAAGTGGCTGGACCAATTTTGACGTGACTTTCACTAGCAGATATCTGATGTTATAAGGAGTAACTTAGGTTACTTTTATTTTAGAAAAACGATTAGTGTTCCGCGCAAAAAAATCAAAACCCATGAAATCCAACCGCAA
This sequence comes from Parnassius orleans, assembly GCA_029286625.1. Classification (NCBI taxonomy): domain Eukaryota; kingdom Metazoa; phylum Arthropoda; class Insecta; order Lepidoptera; family Papilionidae; genus Parnassius; species Parnassius orleans. Next base: position 68,757 of record JAGSMP010000612.1, read on the forward strand.
TAAATTCCACTCGGATAAAGTCGCAAGGAACAGCTAGGAACTTTCATTACTGGCCCCTAACAGGGTTTTATGGCAATAATAATACTGGCGCGCCACTATTAATGTCTTGCACATGACAACACTAGTTACCACTAGCGCCCTCTAGTATCGAGTAGCAGAACTAGGAGAGTCAAGATCCTTCTAGAAACTTTGACCGATATGTTCAAGTACGATATGTACTCGAACATTCTAGATGTTTACAGTAGAAGGTTCTGGAAAGTATCTGAGGCGCTATATAAGGCCGGTATAGACCACGACCGAGGAGTATTGAATGGCGATACACAAAGACTTCGAAGGATACAACTGCGAACTAAAGCGATCGGTAGTAAAATTGTGTTTTGTTATTAGTGTGGTTTAAAGTTGTAATTAGTGTTGTGTAATTAAAGTGTCAATTTTGGTAATTCACTCGGCAGTTTTTAATTGTATCGAACCCCAAGCTCGTAACAATACGCTGCGCTGCCCCAATACGTTTTTATATAGAATTATTATCATCACGATGTTTTCCATTATTGCCTAACACATGGTAAAAAGTAGCACCGGTGGGGTTCGAACTCGATTGTTCTCGGCTTATGATCGATCAAACATTATGTCGAGCCAAAGCTTAATTACTATCCCATCAGATGATAAAATTGGGGGGGGGGGGGGTTATATAGGCATGTTAATATATAGGTCCCTATATCTAATATATAAAAAAATTTTTGTTCCTTCGTATTTTATACCCGGCCACACCGTTCATCAGATTGCGCTAAAACTTAACCAACTTATTGCTTGCACTTTCGCGAAAGTTACCTAACATTTAACTTACAGTAAGTAAGTAGTTGGCGCGCGTTTCGTACTGACAAATTTATTTAATAATTATATATTATATATTCAATGAATGTATTATTATTCTTAAAGAAACAATATAACTCCTCCAAATTTAAAACCACATTTTCACAATCGTTTCTTCTGCGTCAGCAACACGCTGGGAAGCTAGTTTCTTATAAATTAACCATGTAAATAAGTATAAAAGCATTTGAAATAACCCATTGGATCAGTAAGCTGAAGCAGCAATAATCCGGCCGTAAAGTACGAGGAACCGTCACTGCCGTTGAGTAAAGGTTCTCGAGTTTTAGTCAAGGTAAGAAGAAGTGAAGGTCGGCCGCCTCCTGTAACTGCGTAAAACATGCAGGAAGTCAGATTACAGGTGGCTTTGGACCAAGTTCCTTGGAAGATCTTCGTTAATTGTGGACTTAATAGACTGTAATGAACGAAAGAAAAGAAAAGAATAGCTACTAGTATTTATAGCCTTTCTGATAAATTCATTGAATAAGCAATTCAATGGATTGAATAACGGCAATTTTCTTAAGAATTTAGAACTATTTCTATAAAAATAATTAACCGCTAAGAAGAAAACTCTGATTTTGCAGAAATTCTAATGAATTAGCGAAGGCAAGAAAGCAAAAAAATTTTGTAAATAGAATCGGTAAGTTATTCTGTTACGAAATTATCGCTCTTTTATCTTGAGCTCATAAGTTCAGATCGTCTGAAATTGAATAAAAAAACCAAAATAATAAAAACCTACATAGTTCTGTACTTAATCTCCTCAACTATTCAGATAAACGTAACCTTGTGTGCACACATTTTCAATAATGTGAAATAAAATGCAACTAATTTAATTTGTGCTTCTTTAAATATTTCTTGACTATATGATTCGGCGTAACAGTTTACTTTAATCCAAAAACAAGGTTTAATGAGAAGACCAAATTTTCTTTTTCAATATACGCGCATGATGCGTGCGCGAGTGTGTGCAAGTAATTGTGATTGTGTGTGTGCGTACGTTACGTGCATGCGTGCATGTGTACGTGCGTGTGCATGTTTAAAACAAGCAAAGGAGACAATTTCTTTTTGTATGGAGAATGGGCCCTCTACAAATTTTAGGGATACTTAATGAAATGTATGTCGATTTATTCCTTATAATCTATAGATTACAAAATTAATATTAGTTTTATCGCATCTAACGGGAATACTGAGATATTAAAATATAAATATCACAATAACCTAAAAAGAAACAATGCAATTTTTTTTAATCTGGCTTTACGGCTCTGGGTTCTAGCCCTTCTGAGCCTAAACTAAAAGCTATTTTCTATTAGGATTATGAGTTAGAATAGTGTATATAGAATAGAATAGAACAGCTAAATAAGTAATAGCATAAAACAAAGTTGCAGGTACATTCAGCATTTATTGGTAGTTTTAGACTGATGGAAAATCCTTTTAGTAGTTTCGGCAAAAAATAATACACTGACAAAGAAACATGGTGTGGAAACTGGCTATTTTATATATATTGATTGATTAGTGAATATATCACAAACACCATTACAGTAATTAACTAAATATAATTAAAGCCAAAATGAATAAGATAATATATTAAATTATAATATTACCTTTACATGCTATATAGTAAGAAAGATGTTTTAATCTGGTTGTATAAGGATAAAAAACACAAAGTAAAATACCACTGTATTTATTACTGTAATCATTTCAAAAGTAGTCTATTAATAGTGGAACAGACAGACAGACAGGCGTGGTGTCAAGACTTTATTTTAATACATCTGGGTTGGTTAGTAAAGATGCAGTGTGTAAACTTTGCTTTAAAATATATTAACTGATTAGTTATTATACCCCAAACACCATTAAAGCCAAAATGACTAGGTAATATCATGTTTATTTATGTTGATAAATATGAAGTGAGATGTTTTAAACTGGTTGTGTAAGGATAACAAAACACATGTATAATTTAATTGTATTTATTATTGTCAGTCATTATCATTCCAAAGATTTTTTCAAAATAACTTGATAATAACATGTCCATTTATGAAATTGTTAGGAATCATAAGAATATTTTATGTGATATAAGACTGTTTGTTCTGTATCCATATACTTTTGTGTCTCTGCTTACGAGCAGCTCTGCAAGATTTCAGCCTACAAGTCAAACTATTATTACAGTAGTGATGCAACTCGAACTCTGTTTTCATTCGATTCAATCGAGTGAATTTGTGTAACTCGGTAGTCGAGTGTAAATAAAGTTTTACCGAGTCCGCTTGCACTCGAGTTACCGAGTCAACTCGGCGCACCGCACGTGTAAATTCGGAGCGCTAGATAGATGTCAGTTCACTAATTCACTTGTAGTATAAGCTGCCGCGGTGACGTCACTGGTTACATACAAATTCAAACTTGCACCTGGCATGTTGTAGTCAAGTATGAACTTAGTTTGATTTATTATATCATGATTGTGCTATCATTGTTGTTTATTTTTTGTTACTTCGTATAAGTAGTGCATAACATGAAAGTTGATTTAAATATACTTGTTTGTTTAAAGTATGAATGATAACAATGCAACAACAAAACAAAATCGTCAGTGTGGCATTATTTTGAAAATGGAAGCGATTTGTAAGATATACGAAAGCAGTTTATAGATTTTAAAATACTACACATGTCTGTAGTAAATAAAAACATGGAAATACTACAAATAAATAAATAATAAATATTTGTATTTCATTTCATATTTGATTTTTCTCTTTTTTTAAAACGTTTTACCCCACACTAGGATTTTCTCCTGTGTCGTGGAGCAGTTTACAAACATAAATTGGAGGACAAACATTCAGACCCGGAACAATGATTTGTAGGCCGCAAATACTTGTTCCGTGCGGATCGACCCGCGGCCCCCAGCGCTACAACTCATTGCTAAGCCACTGCGCCACGGAGCCGTCGATATTGCCACATATTACTTATTTAATAAAGGTACCTATTTAAAAATGCTTTAACTAAGATAATCGCTATTCTCTACTAGGTTATAAACTTCAATCGATGCAGGACTGTAAATAGTTACTTCATAACTCAAAACTCGATTACAACTAGAGTGACATGATAAAACCCGAGGTCACTAGAGTCACAAAATTTCTACTCAGGTCGCATCTTTCTTACAGTCAATGCAGTGTCTGCCTACAATGTAGTAGAACTCGACTTACTAATTCGAGCAATTTATTGATATATTATGTAATATCAATAAGCTGATTAAGTATAATGCGTTATAGTTAAATTATTAATAACATTAACTTTACGCTACGTCATAAAGTTAGAGTGATATTATTTTATGAAGATTGTCTTTTTTTTAACCCTAGAACCGTACCCATAATAGACTTTAAATAACAGTACCCAGGGGTTCTAGTGTACCCCGTTAAAGAAAACATTTTTTTACATAAGAATAGACATTTATTAATAATCAACGTACATAGACTTTTATGGCACTTATTTCAGTCTCACGTTACATAATTAAACAAAAAATTAACAAACTTAAATTAACAATTTTGGCAAATCTTTTTTTGGTGCTCTAAACATATAAAACTTTTACACTTTTCACATCGAGTGCGTGATTTACGGTCTTTTGACCTGGGACAAAATGAACATCTACCAGATTTTGAATCTGAAGAGGATGGAGCACTAGAAGGTCGTGTTTTTTCTAAAATACCGCCAATACTTATTTGTAGATGCATAGGCAAAGTTTTATATAAAATCGGTCCTCAAATGAGGTTTTATAAGGTCAAAAGCTAAGGCCTTCAGATAACTCCGTCTGTTCTTGAAAACTTGTTTACCATTGGCTTTTGATGAATGCAGTAATATCATGGAGTTAATTCCCACAATGTTCAAAATTCCGTAAAATACACAAAGGCTCCAGCGACGAGTTTGAGAAACACTGTATATATGACAAAGCTGATCAAAAGTATCCTCCTCCTTTCGTTTGATTATAAAAACTTATTATTTCTGGTAAATCAACAGATTTGTCTTCGTCTGGTTGATAGTGCATAGTAGAAAGCATAATCACGTTTTCTTTTTCCTTTACTTAGCTTTAGGACATATGATAACAAAGTAAGTTCGTCATGATAAGCAAACATTGCTGTGTTCTTGAGGCGGTTTTGGTTTCCAAAAATGAGTAGATTTCTGTTTTATTTTTTCATTGTTCCAACTGTTGTAACATTTTGGTTAAGAGTTTTTCGGCAGCAGGGATTGAAGTAAACCAGTTATCGTACGTGATATTTCTATTAGACCCATGAATAGAACTTGAAGCTCCAATGCGTAATACTCAGCCACTGGTAATTCACGTGGTGTAGAATCTTTTCAGTGTATATTATACTATTTATCATATAATAAGATTTTGCATCACAAAACATTAACAGTTTTATTCCATATTTATCAGGTTTTGACGGAATACATACGGAATGGGCATCTACCGCGAAACCCAAGTAATTGCTCGTCAATCGTTGTGCAATCTGAAGGTGAATAAAGACTTTTGAAGTTTCAACAATGTGATCGAACAGTTCTTTTATTGGTGCCAATTTACTATGTTGTCTTCTTTCAGCTCTGGTCGAACGATCATCAAATCGAACAATTTGTCAAAATTCAGATCTTTTCTCACTCATAGTAGACCGAAAATAGTTGATGCCCATTTCAAATATTTCTTTGACAGACAAGTGATTAATTTTTAAAACTCAGCTAAATAGTATAAGCCAAAGAGACTTTTAATTGATTTTACTGTTACATCTCGGACAAAAGAAGGTCAGATACTCGTGGGAACAGAATTATCATCATCATCATCATTTTGAGATGGTATTGGCCTGTCTGACTTATACTTCTTGCGCTGTTCAGATATCTCAAGATTAGTATTAGTTACTATCATATGCAAAATCTCATCCGTAAAAATAATTTCCAACTATCTAAGGCACTAGTAGTAAATTTAGCAAGACCTTTATTTCCTGGTGCATGAAATATTATATTTCTTTGTGAGTACGCGAGGAACGGCGATAAGTCCCATACCATAGAAATTTTCACTAGTTCTTTGCTTTTTGTTCCTGCACCCTCAAAACTTCGGGTACTGTAAGAACTGTTACTGGAGAATTTCTGATTCTAACCTGGACAATATCCTCTTCAATTTCTTCTTCCGAACTTTCAAGATCTGTTTCATGGTTAGAGGCATCCTCTTCGACAGGAACCTGTTCATCATAATCGGGAATAATTTCATCCAGTTCATCTTCTAATTCATCCCAAAAACACTTCATCTTCATCACGAACGTCCAGAAGGAGGTTTGAATTTCATTTCTGAAAGGTTTGCTTGCTTATCTAAAAGAATTACAAAATTCGTTACTAAACAAAATAACGTAAATAAAAATGTATAAATATGGTGAATATTGGTACAAACCCATTGTATTCAGACAAAGTTACTTCTAAGGTAATATTGCAATGTTAAAATGAAAATCATGAATCAAACAAAAAAATAGCATGGATTATTTCATAAAAACATCCACTAATTAGTAACTAATATAATTACCTTAACTGCAAAGGGTGTTGAGTACCCCACACACGCGTTGCCACTACCGCACGCTAACAGGACTCGCGCCCGACTGATGCTTCGACACAACATTCCCCGTAAATACGCGCCGGTGCGAAGATCCGTTTTAAAACAAAAAGTTATAGCCAATTTTAAATATATTTTTTCAGTTGTACCCCAGGGTACGGTTCTAGGGTTAAATTAGAATAAGGGTGACAAACGAGCACACAGTCCACCTGATGGTAAGTGGTTGCTGTGGCACATGACATCTACATCTATCTTCGTTTGCGAATTTAAATGCAGATGCGTTGTCCGTGAGGACTAAGATAGAATGCCTCTTTTCCAGTAAAAAGGGTCTATACGCAAACCGATAATATATAACTACCTATTAAGTTAAGTAATAATAATTATCATGGATGTAAGAACAAATATAAAAATAATTTGTAACAAACTGACACAGATTCGTTCCATAATTCGAGTTGCGTAACTCAGTACTATTCGAGTTACGTGAATTTCAACACAAGTTAACTCGGTCGAGTTTTTCGAGTAGGCACATCTCTACTACAATTTTTTCTTTTATATTACGTTATCTGAACCAATGACATGAACACAAATATCAAAACAACTCTATTTTTCAGATTTCTTGATTCCGTTTAGATTTTCATAAAATCTTTATGCAATTTACGATAATAAATTGGTATCTATTTTTTGTATATAATACCATTGAGGGTCGCGAAAATTTCTAGTGGGCCCAAAAACGATTGACTCCTTTTTTAATCTGTATTTCAAAATATTTATAAAATCAAATATTATACTGTATACGCTGGCACTGTATATTTTAAATCACCTATAACTTATTTTTGATAATGTTTGAAAAGAGTAATCAACCAAAATCTCCTCCAAGTGGTAGAGTTTTTGTAATTAGTTATTTGAAACTAAGTCAACCACCGGGACATAATTCATTAGTAGCTACGGATAAACTTTCCTCATTCTTAACTTCAGCTTATCATTACAGTGGAAATTCTAAATCCCTTAAGCCGAGTTAGATATCGGCCGTTAGAGTTTGAGTATTGTCGTATTAATAGTTATTGTGTTTTGTAAGAACTATTCAATCGCTACGTTATTCAGAGAAAACAACTATCTCTATCGTAGCTTACAAAATTTATTTGTTAGTTATGCTACCAATAATTATTTCTAGTTTTATGATGTATGCTTATATCACTTAGGGTCATTTAATTTCTTTCATATAAAAAAGTAACATAGCTCTAATTGTATACTGTTGTAATGATTTGCAATAACTAATCGCTTCAGTTGTTATTTTCTGTTTTTATTAAATACTACCAAAAATATAAATGTGAAAAGAGACATAAATTCTCTACATACGACGTTCGGGGATGTCGGCTTCGTGATATATCTAAAAACCCAACTGGATAGCCTTCGGGAACAGGTCATGTATTACATAACATAGAGTGAACGACCAGTGCGTGTAGCCAGTTATGACATATTGTGGAACTTAAAGTCGTTGTGTGAGATGTGGATAGGACATTTCCACGCGTCAATAGATTATGTACAGGAGATACCTTAGACGAACCAGAGTAACTAACATAGCTAAAAAAAGCAAAGCTGAATCAGCAATGCCGCCCATTATAGCTAAATAAAACCGACAACAGATGGAGAAGAAATGCCTCCGGTAACAGCCTTGAACTGGTTAGACTGCCCTGCACTAGATGACCTGATAAAACCGGCAGGAAGGCGATGCATGTAGGCCGATAATGTAGGCTCGGGGCCGTGTTTTGTGGATTTCCTTGCTATGTTAAGCATGATGATGACGATGATGATAATATAATATATTTTGAGTCTTCCTTATATTTTATTTTGCGTTAAATTTGTTTGAAGATGTCTGATAAGGGCGTTATAATTGATAATTAACTGTCTTGTTGGTCTGGTGGTTGTTGAGACGGGCCGCCGGCCGTGACCGAAATTTGGTATGGAGGACATTATTATTAGTTGATGATTATGATGAGCGAGATGATAGAATTTGATTTACATAAACTACGAAAGCATTTGTAGTGGCAATAAAATATTTCTTAGTAATAATAAACAAAAAAAAATACAATTAAGGGGAGCATTTCAAAACTGTAATCTAAAAATGACAGCCTATATACATCCTACAGCTGGAAAGAGGCGTCCTCTCATTTCTGAGAGATTTATGGAACAGGTAATTTGTCCAGTGCCTGTTGGCTCTAAGTATTAATTTGCAATTAATAATTTCATTGGTGCCGGCGGGTATCAAACTCGGGTTGCTCGCTTACTGTGAAATTTACGACAAGCACTTGGCCCCTGAGCTACCACAGCCCTTTCCATGTACACTAAACCAATAAGTTTTCGTTAATATTATACCTAAACATTGGATCATTAATCTTTAGACCCTCAATATATTAAAACGGAACGAAGGTTTCGAACTTTGTTGACCCTTGTCTTAATCTTAATTAATAAAATTCGATCTTTTTAAGGCATATGGGGAATTCGTTAAGTGACATTTATTGAATGCAAACTACTTCAATTTCTATAAGCAATGAATTGAAAGGTTGAAAAAATATTCAGCGCTAAAAATAATTCGTAGCTTCCTTTTTTATTAAGGGACTTCTTTTATTTTGCTTAATCGTTAAAAGGGTCACGCTATTTATAATTAGGGTATTGAAAAAAAATTTATATCATCATTTGGGTACTGTTATATATCATCATTCTGTTTCTGTTTCACTGAGCCACCTGCACCCATCGACTTCCTGCATATCTTACCAGGTCGTCACTCCATCTATGGGGACGCCTACACTGTCCAGGCGCAGGCTGCCACTCGAGAACCTTTTTCCCATCATCGTTGTTGGTTCTTCGGCTATATGGTCGGCCCTTGCACTTCAACACTAATCCGTTGGGCTATGTCGGTCACTCTGGTTCTACTGTGGATATCCTCATTTCTAAGTTTATCACGCAGAGAAACTCCGAGCATAGCCCTCTCCATAGCTCGCTGAGCGAACTTGAGCTTCCTCATCCGCCCAGCAGTGAAGGACCACGTCTAAGTTCCATGGTCATCACTGGCAGCAACGCACTGGTTGTGTTGCTATGGAAATAACTAAAATAAACTAATCTAGCTGTTCCATTTCAACATGTAAGGCCTCTAATCTTTACAGCATATGCTGAACTAAGTTGCTAGTTGATGTAGATATATGAGCCCCGTGAAGATTCACGTCAGCTGTAATTCTGAGAAAACGATGAAGTCAACAGGACTCAGCTTTTCCCCATTTAAAGACAAACTGGTATTAAAGCACACTGTTTAACATTATCGTGTAGTGGCGGTGTTGGAATATACACTACCTAATACCATCAAGTGGGTGTCGTAGAGGCGACAGAGCAATTCATGCGTTGTTTAATAACGACTTAAAAAAAATAAGAACTGCGGTTATCAACCGTGCCAAGCGTAGCAATTATGGCAAATATCCTCCCTAAGATGCAATATAATAAAATCTATTGGGAAGGCCTATGTTCTGTAGTGGACTTTAGTAGCCTGTACTAATAACTAATACGGTTTTACTTTTGATGTTGTTTCCTTTTTATTACCTTTCAAAGGCAAATTGTTAACGTTAAACCAGTAACAATCCTTTTAATTTTTTGATTTAATAAAACACTCTTTTGTGATATATTAAACACTTTCAGAAATGAAAACCAACAATTTGTGTTTTGACACATTTTAGTTTCGGCTGGGATTTGAATCTAGTAGTAAGCTAATATGGTAAAGTGGCCGACCGAAAAGACCAGGCCAATGGGAAGAAACATTATAGAGTGGCTCCCTACCGGTAAGCGATTGTCACTAGGTGAAGTGACGACCTGGTAAGAGATGCAGGAAGTAGATGGATGCAGGTGGCTCAGTTTGATCATATATCACAATTTTGCTCAAGACTTAAGAGGCTCAAGATCCGTTTTCCTTGAAACACACCTTCTAACCACCTTGGATGATATTCTTCACAATCCTTCTTCCCAAGCTTATCTAAAAGAGCGTTTTTCATACTTAAGCTTATCCCGTTCGATGACCAACAAAACTCTAACTATGGATAAATCTACATACTACTCGAATTCCTTTACAGTATCATCAATTACCTTTAATACAACCTTCCGAGTTTAAAACTCCCTCATTAATACATTTAAACGTAAGGTTCATCAGGCACATGATTAATGATAATGGTTTATATAATATTGTAATATCCTATACTAGATTGTATGTATTTCATTGGTTAATTTGTATTTTTATTTATATGTATTTATATATATGTATGTACATACATATATATAATATATAAGTATATATATATATATATTTATATATATATATATATATATATATATATATATATATATGGATAATCCTGAAGTACCTAAAAGTACAGTATCAGGTGCTCAAAGAAAAGAAAAAAAAATATTCCAAGTGGTGCCGAAAATATGAAGGTTTTAAAAAAATATGTTTTTATTGATCTTACTGTACTTTCATGTACACCGTTAGTGGTGTACATGAAAGTACAGTAAGATCAATAAAAAAATATTTTTTTAATGAAATTCGTGCGTTTTGGTGTTCTCGTATTCTCTCAGAGTATTCCATTAGAAATGCAGTAAAAGTATGAGTATCTGTTGTACTTTTGCAAAAAACAAAACTTCAATTTTTAGCATGTTTTATAAAAATAATTTTGGCAAAATTTGAGGGCCATTCGTGAAAAACAAAGTATGAAGACCTAAGTGGCCAACTGTTTCAAAAATATGCGCAGATAATACAGTTTCAAAATGGTATAATACATAATTTTATCAAGATAGAAAATTAAATAAAATCTTATCTTTCCTTCACGGTGAAAATGACAGTGCGTTCTTGAGTAAAAGTCCTTTTTTGTAGTAAAGATTTTATAAAATTGGTATTTAATATCTGAATGTGGCCCACGTTAACCATCTTTTGTTTATTACGATTTACGAGACAGGGATAGGTAGAGTGTGAGTGAGAGAGAGAAGAGTATAATGTTAATACATTTTCTCGCGCGACTGGGCACATAACAAAGGCAAGTATTTAGTGCGTCTCTCGACTTATTGGGTATCGCATGTGTGCATTCCTTTTGGAATTCTCTGTGATTTTAAAATCAGTGTTATAACAACGACTCCTGGCTATTTCATTGGACTCTTAGTTTTGCTTTGTGATTTGGACTTTCTTTGATAATTTTACAACTACTTGGCTTGTATTTGGTGTGATATTGTGTATCAAGATGCAAGTATTCAATATACGGCACAAGAATACGCAAACATGCACTTCATTTATGGTGAATGCAGAAGCAACGCAAGTGCTGCTACAGCCCTTTATAAGTAAAGATACCATGCCGTGCGTCACCCAGATTACCGCGTATTCATCAGAGTCCATAGATGTTATTCGGAAGGTAGAATACCTGGCAGCGGCATTAGTGGTATGAGCACTGGAAGACTAGATAATATCAATACAAAACATCGTGCTTAACGAAATTGAGCAAGACCCGTCCACCTACACTGAGTAATAGCGACGTGCACTGGAATCTCGAAGACGACCGTGCACCGTGTACTGAAAATAAATAAATTTTATCCCTACCACAATGGAGACGCGTCTACACAACCGAGCGATTACGACGCACGATTGTTTTTCAGTAGTACTTTTTAAAAAATAGAACAAGATCCACAATTCATCGACAAACTTCGGGAGATGAATTCTCTTAAAAAGACGGATACTTGCATGCACAATCTACAGCTGGCAACTCTCAATCCGCATCTAATGCGAGGAAAAAGCTCACAATACCAGTTCAAAAAATTTTGGACTGGTATATTAAACAAAATCATTGGTCCATTTGAACTGCCCGAAACGTATCTGGACAAAGTTATTTGAATTTTCTACAAAATGATCTGCCAAATTTAATGGAAGAGGTGCGTGAGAAGGTGAGACAATCCACTGGCTACAAAATGATGGTTGTCCTGCATTATGCTGCAAACGTCCGTATATTTAAATTCCACGTATCCAAATAAATGCATTGGTCCTTGGGTCCTATTTTGGCCTCCGCAGTCCCCGGACTAATTAAATCCACTAGATTTTTTACTGGGGCTGTCTAAAGAACAGGTGTACTTCAAGTCTATTTTAGTGTGGAGGAATTGCGCAGTCGTGTGCAGGAGGCCGCTTCAAAATAACTGAACGGCGCACGACTTCTTATAAGAGCATTTATTAGAAGATATCGAGCTTGTATCAGAGTCGGTGGCAGACAAATCAGACACCTGTTATGAAATAAACAAATCGAAAACCTGTATATATATATATATATATATATATATATATATATATATATATATATATATATATATATATATATATATATATATATATACAGGTATATATATATATATATATATATATATATAAATATATATAAACTACATATAACACTCTTTTGTGATATATTAAACACTTTCAGAAATGAAAACCAACAATTTGTGTTTTGACACATTTTAGTTTCGGCTGGGATTTGAATCTAGTAGTAAGCTAATATGGTAATTAAGTGGCCGACCGAAAGAACCGAATGCTAATGGGGAAGAAACATTATAGAGTGGCTCCCTACCGGTAAGCGATTGTCACTAGGTGAAGTGACGACCTGGTAAGAGATGCAGGAAGTAGATGGATGCAGGTGGCTCAGTTTGATCATATATCACAATTTTGCTCAAGACTTAAGAGGCTCAAGATCCGTTTTCGCCGAAACACACACCTTCTAACCACCTTGGATGATATTCTTCACAATCCTTCTTCCCAAGCTTATCTAAAAGAGCGTTTTTCATACTTAAGCTTATCCCGTTCGATGACCAACAAAACTCTAACTATCCCGATGCATAAATCTACATACTACTCGAATTCCTTTACAGTATCATCAATTACACTTTGGTACAACCTTCCACGAGATTTAAAAATGCTCCCTCATTATTACATTTAAACGTAAGGTTCATCAGGCACATGATTAATGATAATGGTTTATATAATATTGAAATATCCTATACTAGATTGTATGTATTTCATTGGTTAATTTGTATTTTTATTTATATGTATTTATATATATGTATGTACATACATATATATAATATATATATATATATATATATATATATACATGGATAATCCTGAAGTACCTAATAGTACAGGTATCAGGTGCTCAAAGAAAAGAAAAAAAAATATTCCAAGTGGTGCCGAAAATATGAAGGTTTTAAAAAAATATGTTTTTATTGATCTTACTGTACTTTCATGTACACCGTTGGTGGTGTACATGGTACAATGAACAATAAATATTTTAATGAAATCGTTGCGTTTTTGGTGTTCTCGTATTCCTCACAGATATTCCATTAGAAATGCAGTAAAGAGTATGAGTATCTATTGTACTTTTGCAAAAACAAAAACTTCAATTTTAGCATGTTTTATAAAAAATAATTTTGGCAAAATTTGAGGCCATTCGTGAAAAACAAAGTATGAAGACCTAAGTGGCCAACTGTTTCAAAATATGCATAGATAATACAGTTTACAAAATGGTATAATACATAATTTTATCAAAGATAGAAAATTAAATAAAATCTTATCTTTCCTTCACGGTTGAAATGACAAGTGCGTTCTTGAGTAAAAGAGTCCTTTTTATTGTAGTAAAGATTTTATAAAATTGGTATTTAATATCTGAATGTATTACGTTAACCATCTTTTATTTATTACGATTTACAGAGACAGGGATAGGTAGAGTGTGGAGAGAGAGAATATAATGTTAATACATTTTCTCGCGCGACTGGGCACATAACAAAGGCAAGTATTTAGTGCGTCTCTCGACTTATTGGGTATCGCATGTGTGCATTCCTTTTGGAATTCTCTGTGATTTTAAAATCAGTGTTATAACAACGACTCCTGGCTATTTCATTGGACTCTTAGTTTTGCTTTGTGATTTGGACTTTCTTTGATAATTTTACAACTACTTGGCTTGTATCTGGTGTGATATTGTGTATCAAGATGCAAGTATTCAATATACGGCACAAGAATACGCAAACATGCACTTCATTTATGGTGAATGCAGAAGCAACGCAAGTGCTGCTGCAGCCCTTTATAAGTAAAGATACCATACCGTGCGTCACCCAGATTACCGCGTATTCATCAGAGTCCATAGATGTTATTCGGAAGGTAGAATACCTGGCAGCGGCATTAGTGGTATGAGCACTGGAAGACTAGATAATATCAATACACAAAACATCGTGCTTAACGAAATTGAGCAAGACCCGTCCACCTCTACTAGAGTAATAGCACGACGTACTGGAATCTCGAAGACGACCGTGCACCGTGTACTGAAAATAAATAAATTTTATCCCTACCACATTAGACGCGTCCAGCTCTCTACAACCGAGCGATTACGACGCACGATTGTTTTCGGTAAATGCTTGCAAAAATAGAACAAGATCCACAATTCATCGACAAACTTCTGTGGGCGATGAATTCCTCTTAAAAGACGGATACTTTAACATGCACAATCTGCAGCTGGCAACTCTCAAATCCGCATCTAATGGAAAATACAATACCAGTTCAAAATTTTGGACTGGTATATTAAACAAATCATTGGTCCATTTGAACTGCGGAAACGTATCTGGACAAAGTTATTTGAATTTTCTACAAAATGATCTGCCAAATTTAATGGAAGAGGTGCGTGAGAAGGTGAGACAATCCCACTGGCTACAAAATGATGGTTGTCCTGCACATTATGCTGCAAACGTCCGTGTGTATTTAAATTCCACGTATCCAAATAAATGCATTGGTCGCTTAGGTCCCATTTTGTGGCCTCCGCGATCCCCGGACTTAATTAAATCCACTAGATTTTTTTTACTGGGGCTGTCTAAAAGAACAGGTGTACTTCAAGTCTATTTTAAGTGTGGAGGAATTGCGCAGTCGTGTGCAGGAGGCCGCTTCAAAAATAACTGAACGGCGCACGACTTCTTATAAGAGCATTTATTAGAAGATATCGAGCTTGTATCAGAGTCGGTGGCAGACAAATCGAACACCTGTTATGAAATAAACAAATCGAAAACCTGTATATATATATATATATATGATATATATATATATATATATATATATATATATATATATATATATATATATATATATATATATATATATATATATATATATAATCTAACATATTTATAAAATTCATGAGTTCGAGCATTGCATACATCTGACTCTACATGCTTTATAATTAAATATATAGATGCATTCGTCTGATACGGATGTGCCTCTCACTCCAACCTTCTTCCATTTGCCGCGCCGGTCTAGGTTTTGTATGTCTGGCGTAAACAATACACTATCCATCGTAAGTAATAAGTCTTTCTAGCATTTTTACAGTCGTTTCTTGACACCCAGGGGTTAAAATATGGTGACGGACAAAATATGAAGATCTTCTGCGCAGACCGCACAGTTTCACTGTGAGTTCAATTAAATTAATATTTAATAAAACACCTTAATATTTGTAAACTTGTGACGTGTTTTAGTTTTTACAATAGGTAGTGCCTGAAGAAAAACAAAAGCAATTTTCATATTGTCGTATACTGAGTTGAGTTTTTGCATTAATTTCTTCAGGTAGCTTTCAACGCTTTTGGTTTATTAACCTGGTGATTCTGATGATTAGATTTCTTGGCCTAAATAAAAATTTGTAGAAAGGCGAACTTATTGCCGAAAGGCATTCTCTGCAATAACTTTTGTTAGTGTGGTGAGAGCTATGGGTAGAGCCACAAGAAAAACTAACATTTAGACATATTATTCAAAACATAAATATAAATATGTTAGTTTATATATATATATATATATAAACTATATGTTGGTTTATATATATATGTATAAACTAACTATGTTATTTATATTATGTGTTTTGAAATATCAAACTGGTTTCTGCCACGCAACAACATACAAAATGCCTCGGCATGAACAATGCACTTTCTAATTTGTTTAAACCAAAGGTTCATCAGCACCGGTTATCAAACACGGTTAACTACTCTGGAAGAAATAATGCAAGAAAAACTCGGCTCGCTGCGACAATGAAAATTGTCGTCTGTTCAGAACCACTGTGTAAGAAACACGACCTGAGGACTGTTAATGTTTTGATGGTTATATGATTTGGTGAACTGCAGTGTCATTGCGATGCGAAAAATCGCTATTTTCGTCCGTCTTTCTGACGCAGCAAGCTCTTGAAACCGTGCAGATAACGCCAATGCCCGCCGACATATCTGAACCGGCGCTAAATAGGCGAGTGGTATGGGCTGACAATATCTATATATTTATATAAAGCATGTAATTCGTGGATGCATTTCTCGCAATGCTCGAACTTTCAGATTGGCATATTGAGAAAAATTTGGCAGATATACTGTTGGAGAGTGGAGTATTAAAGCAATATATTTTATATTAGTGTGACACTACGTGTACACAGTTCACCTGATGGTAATAACCCTCTAATAAGAATCAAAATGAATTGCGTTGTCACTCCTGAGCACTAAAACAGAATGCCTCGTTATCAGTAAAAGGGTCTATGATTTTCTACGCTCACATTACGAAACACAGCTGCATTATAAGTTGCTACTTTACGCTGGTATTCTGAGTGTGTGGTACTTCTCCGGGCAAGCCATCCCATATAATATGCTGCAACCATAATATATCTGCAGCATTGCTCTACCACGTTAAACTAATTAATTTATATAACATAATTGATTAATAATTGTATAACATATTGTTTGTTATAATTATAAAAGGTCTTACTGGGTTTCTTCCTGGTTCTTCGCAGGTTAGAAGTATTTTCTGAACCATTGATAAAAGTTTAATATATCTTTATTTCTCATAAGATCTCCAGAAATCTTTAAATTAAATACACATGAGAGAACACATGATAATGACCACTGGGAATGATGTGATCGCTACCATGCTGTTTATAATGTCTTCACAACAACTGTATAAAATAATATATTGAAAATTAATTTTATTAAAAAAAATGTCCCGCTAGGTTTCTTGCTGATTCTTCCCGGGACAGAGGTTTTTTCCGAACCAGTGGTAAAAGTAAAAAATCACTTTCAATAAGTATTCTTGTAATCTATATTGAATAATGAAATAAATGATTCTATTCTATTCTATTCACGTATATTTGAAAATAACCGAACACTACCTTAATATAATATACCCTAATGAACTAACAGTATGTGTGGGTAGGTATGTTAGGTATACATAATAGTTCAGAGGTAATCAATAAAAGTTGGGTTGTTATAAAATAAATGAAATGATGAAAGAGCACCAGGTTCTAATCGACATCTTTATTTATTTCTTTTATGACATTCATTTCCAGAAATCTTAAAACACATAAATGAAACCGAAAACTATAGAATAGTGTAACCTTATCAAGTTGACGTTAAAGCGTAACCTCGCTTCCCGTTTGAGGTATGCAATTTTATGATATCTACTGACTGTGTTCGGCATGCGTAACAATTCTTTCTTTCTTCTTTTTGTCAGACCTCTGCGCTCACACTACTTAAAGTTTTTAATTGGATGAATGGAATACGCACAGGACAAATAAAGAAACATTCATTTTAGGACTTATTGAATTTAAGATGTTGAAATTGAATGAGTTAAGATCCGTAATAAAAATTATGTGTCTTACCTAGTTTGAGGTGCACCTCCTATTGCAAACTATTGAAAATCCTACAAAATTTCAGGTTGCTAATACTCATCCTACTCGCCGAGCTAGCCCCGAGTAGGAGGAACTGGGTAACCCAGTAAGAATTCTTGTGTTGGCGCAAATAACACAGGCACACGTTACTTTTGCCGCGTAAGAGTATCCACTACCCCATGTAATGCCGTGGGTGACGTAAGAAGCGACAGAGGGAAACTGAAGCAGGAGATGGGCAGCAGGAATGCCTGCGCATGTGAACTATTAGTGGAAACGACGAAAATAGTTGTAGGTATCACCACCTTATATAGCTACGATGGTGATACCTCAAGTTTTTAGTCAACCTAATTCCTAGTCACCTCAAGTTCTTGAGAACTTGGGATATTATTGTCATCGACTGTCTGCTAGCCAAAATCTCTCAAAATCATCGCCATCGGTCGCACCAACATGTTTAAAAGAATTTTCTTAACATATTTTGTGAAATGTAATAACAGTGTTTGATGTATTCTTTTTGGCTGAAGGCCTTGTAGCCAATGCCACAATAAATTAAAAAAAGGCGAGTCGGTGAGCTTAGAGTAGATACTCTCGCACTGGTAATATTGCTTCCTTTTACAAATATGAAAAAATTAATTGTTCAATGCAATAATCGGAAGACATAAGATATTTTTGTATACAGTGGCTCTTACTTTACCCATGAGGATAAAATTGCCACACAGCACACAAACTGCCTTTTCATTGGTAATAAATAAATAAAGACGTCTATAAAATCTGAATAGGTAAGTCATACCTTACGAATGGATGTGAAATTGTTTAGAATCGAGTATAGAAGCACTGCACTTTATATCACAATAGTCTCAGTGAATGTGTTCTAATGAAATATAGAAACGTTTTGTCGACACGCACCATTGACTCTAGACCCATACGAGTTGAATAGACTCCGAGCACCTAGTTGTTTCTTTGTATGGAAAAATTCATTATCTCACGTTCCGTCCGACTGTCCTCATCCAGCGAAAGCGTATCTTCATTTTTAATATAAAGTTATATGACATTCGATTTTGTTAGTTCAGATAGTTAATGTTATGTTATTAAGAAATATTCTTATAAGGATCACTGACATTATGTTGTTTATGCCTAAAATACCGTCTGAAGTCGTCATTGGCTCGATTTCATATATCATACATACCACAAACTATGGAATTCGGAAACTATGGAAACTATGGAAAAGCGAACTCTTTTCTTTCAATATTATGTAGCATTTTCTTGATAATTCTTACAAAAGCGCCTAATATTTTAGCATTTGCGTCAAAATACAATTGCCTTTATTGATTTCATTTCAATGATGTTAATTTAAGAAAACGATTCGATGACGCATTAACGGGTAAGTTTATTCCGAATTGAACAATAAAGCGCGCCATTCAACGATGAGCGCCGCACAAACAGCTGAATTTGAATAAAAGCCCAGTTAATATAACTGACGTAAAGCGCTTTACACTGCAAGTGACGTGTACGTCTGTATTTTAATACGATAGGCCAATAGGGTAACTGTTAAAGTAAAAGCTTAGAGTAAAATTTACAGCAGTCAATGTAGTTGTTTATGTATATATATAAAATTATTGATTTGATTTTGAATGTATTTTATTTACTGCGCATGTATTTTTGATATTACCGGTTACATCCGATTCATAATTAGGTATTATCTTATCAAAGTTACAAAGAATTGGTGTAGGTTATGTATGAGTAATTATGAATTAGTAATATTATATATACGTTTGCATACCTCTACGTTAATGCGTACATTTATTGCGCTTTAAAATATATTTTGCTGTTTATTTTTTTATATTAGTAAGGGTGACGAGCAAATGAACTGTCCTCCTGATTGTAAGATGATGCTAGGATCCATAGAGACATATAGCTTTCTTCGATTAAAATTCAAAATACAAGTGCGATTTAATTGCCCTTTGATTCTCGTTGACAAAATTCGTTGTCAACCCAAAGAACTAGGATAATATCACATCCTGTAATACTAGCTCTTCATACCTTTCACAATGTGAATGCATTCTATACTTTATTGTTAAGTGATATAAATAAGATAATACATTACAGCTCACGGTTGTTGTTTTATATAAATAAAATATGTTCTCTATTTTTCAAACGAGCTTACAGTCCACCTTTCTGCTGAGTAACTACTGCAGCCTATAGACACCTGCCACTTCATACAAAGAAAGCAAGAGATTAGTTGACACCCCTGAGAACTTAATATTATTCAGTCATCTTGTGATTATACTAGCTTCCTTAAGAGCGAGCTAAGTATCAACCTGTTCGATGAGTGATCAGTGCAGTCTATAGACATCTGCAACTTCCTTTCTCTTCAAATGAAAGACAACGGTGGATCCACTGCTGCTTATTGACAGAAATAGATAAGAGGATGGTACAACCCCAAACCTCGGAGACAGAAATAGACCCTTCCCATCTTATAAAAAAAAATGCGTTACTGTCGTGTAAAACTCGGTTGGAACGAAGTTCCTTTCGTAGTAAGTATATTATTATTGATAAACGATTTATATTATTGATTAACAATTACAAATAAATGAATTACTGGCGTCTATTAGAATGAAGCGATTTAAAATAAAATAATATTTGTTTCATGGCAAGATGAAAACGTGCGAGGAAGATGGATATTATTCCATCTCTTCCTTATAGCCGCTAAGGCCGTCTACACTACGTCAGAAGGGCGGAAAAATCTTGTTTTCTCGCCTAGCCCCCCATCCAAATTCGTACCGTCCCGTAAGGAACTTCGTTCCAAGCAAATTAACCTCGTCTCATTCAAGTATCGTACATTTAACGTTCTCTTCAGTCGTAAAATATCAGGGTTGTCAGATAACAAAAAACAAAGTAAATGTCATTCCTTTCAAGATTTCTTGCTGAGATAAATCTTTTATTTTGTTGTCAGGTTTAAGATATATTTCAGTAATAAATTCGTTATCATTACCTGACATAAAAATGAGCATAAATTTGAATTATAAAAAATATTCACTCTTGGTTTTGTTGTTAAAGTGTTGGTTAAAAAATATCACAATTTATTTTCGTATATAAAGTTGTAAAAGTGTACAAATATTGAGGTAGTGTAAATCAAATTGGAACAGCAATAAAACTGTTTTCCCTTACTAACTGTTTTTACTTACCAGGTAACTCGAAAAATAAATAAAAAGGCGGAGAAAGATTAACGAAAAGCGGGAGAATATATCGATTATAGACTATCACAAAGGAAAATGAGTGAAAAAGAGAGTAGGAAGTAGCGTCATTTCAAATTCTCTTTGTTTGCAAGCATGCGGTACATGGGGCCGTGGTAACTGAGGAGCTTAGCGATTGCTATAAATTTCACAGTACGCGAGCATTACGGATTCGGATACGGAGACGGAGTGAAGTTCGCCAACACGCATTCTGGCAGCGCAGCGGACATTTCCTTGCCCTAAAAAAACGCCTCAGAAATGAGGGGAGGCCTGTGCCCAGCAGTGAGACGTATATAGGCTGTAACTTTAACTAACTGTTGAATGACTAATTACTAGGTAAATGAAACACACAATCGTGAAAAAGCTTCTTTCCAGTTTTTATGAGTTTTATTTAAGCAAATACGAGAGCCGTGTAGTTGCCCGTAGGATTTCATAGCACAGGAACAAAAAGTGTAAGATTCCCGTGAGGACCAATGAAACTGGTAAGGAACTTTTATTTGCTTATTTTCCACGTGATCAAAGAAATGGTTAAGAATATCTTCGCGGGGAAACTTTGATAAAGATAAAGATAAAGATATTTATTTTGTAAAACATGAGTAAAAATATAAAGGTGTTAAAAAAACTTAAAACGAGCTACATGTTTTGCAATTTATGGCGTACAAAATTATACTTCATATTTCATTAGTTATATAAGATTAAAACTAACCCTACCGACCTAATTCTAGATGTGCAATTTCAATGGCATCTCCTAAGATTAGATTAGAGAAATGTCACAATTCAATATTTAGCTTAAAAAAATCAATCATTTAAGAAATCAGACAAGCTGTTATAACATTTGGCTATCAGATATTTTTTAAGATGTAGCTTAAAAAGTGTAGTAGGCAATTGTTTGATGGTTTTGGGGATTTTATTATTTATTATTGGCGCCAGACAGAAAATACTTTTATGCATCAATGCCGTTCTTGATCTAATTGCGCATAACCTGTTATTATCAACGATTGCAATTGTAACGTCTGATAGTTTGTTAAAAAATTTAGGGTTACTGTGAACGAAGTTTGCTATTTCATATATAAATAAGGAGGGCAAGCTTAAAATTTTGTACTCAATAAAATATGGTCTGCAGCTATCAGTAATTTTGAGACCAAACATAGCCCTGATGCACCTTTTTTGGGACTTAAATATAATTTCCTTATTAGTAGAATTTCCCCAGAATATGATGCCAAACCTCAAGGTGGAATTAACAATACCGTGGTAAGCCGTGAGTAGCGCATCGGTATTTACGGCGGATGCGAGTTTATAGAGCACATAAGCAGAAGAACTAACTCTCTTGTTTAGTTCTGTGTGCCTTTCAGTTCAGACTTTTATCAATAGTTACACCTAGAAATTTTGTTGTGTCTACTTGGTTGATTTCTGTCCCTTTGTAATTAACGTTAATATTTGGTGATGCTAAGCTTTGACGGAAGTACATCATTTTTGTTTTTAAGAGATTTATTTTTAAATTATTATTATTTAACCAGTTGATTATTAAATTGATTGTATTATTTATGTCAGTTTCAAATATATCCTTATTGATAGAGCTTATTGTGACCGTACTGTCATCGGCAAAGAGCGATATTGGATGTTTTGTTATTCTTGGTAAATCATTTATGTAGATGATGAACAACAAGGGGCCCAACACACTCCCTTGTGAGACACCATATTTAAGTATTTGTTTGTTTGATTTGTATGTTTCTTCTTTTTTGGTGTTAATGTTTATTCTAGAAATTTCGGTATATTTTGTTCGATTTTTAATATAGGATTCCATGAGATTTAATACGTTTCCTCTGATGCCATAGGCTTCTAATTTACTGAGTAGGATGTCATGGTCAACATAATTGAAAGCCTGAGTCATGTCGCAGTAGATCGCGCATACCGGTGTCTTTTGTCAACATTCATCATTACTCTATTTAAAAATCAAAAGGCCATATTTATGGTTTTATTTTTGGAATCCTTTGGTCTTCTGTAAGAATGTTTTATTTTTCTAAAAGTTATAAATTTCTAAAATATATATATTTTCAAAAACTTTTGATAGTATTGGAACAAACGCTATGGGTCTATAACAGTTCATACTTTGTTTGTCATGTTTTTTTAAACAATGGCTTAACAATTGAAGTTTTTGAAGACATAGTCGTAGGATCATATGGAAACTAAACTTATAAAATAAAAGTTGGCAATGTCATAACATTTGACGGTCTGTGGGAATGTTCAAAGTACTGCTTCAGTTTTGTGGGATTAATTATTGATTTTAGTTTTGAGACAGTTCCGTGTTGACTTTGGACACGCATGCGCAAGCGACAGTTCAATTATTTTTTTTATTAAATTCTTATTGTTATTACTTGGTATTACCTACTTGTTATTACGTGTTATTCTTGTTGTTACGTTTTGTGTTTTCTTTTTGTTTAATAATGCCTAACGCGTACGTTTATAGTGCTCGTGAATACGGCAACATGTTAATGTGCCTTGGAGGAAGCTCGCGGGAATGCTTCGCGTGCATTACGAATTAGGAGATTCCGACCGCTCGACACCCAGCTGACTCTCGTCTGATAACAGCAGAATTTCAGCGAGTGTTGGAAAATCGGCCCATTGCTCCAGTAGCGGCAGGAGGTGGAAGTCAAATGACTGTTCACTCCGAGGAGCGCATTTTAGATGTCGTTCGCCGGTATCCGAACCTAGGTTGAAGTATCGCTAAATTGTTAAGACGTCGGGATGGAACAAATGTGTCGCCTGTTCAGTTCACAAAGTGTTAAGCGTAACCGAATGCGGCCATACAAAGTGCACAAAGTGCAAGCTTTAGTTCCCGCGATCACGACCGCCGTCGAGTTTTCTGCCGTTGGTTATTAGACCAACAACAACGTGCCTGGTTCCATTGAGCACGTTATCTGGACGGACGAGTCGACATTTACCAGAAACGGCATGTGGAACCGAAGAAATACACGTGTATTCAGAGGTTAACCCGTACGCTGTTCGACAAACCGGGCACCAACCCGATGGTCGGTTAACGTATGGGCAGGTTTATTGGGATCGCATACTGGGACCAGTGTTTCTGCCACAGCGACTTAACGGACAGGGATACCTAAACTTTATAAATGAACAGTTGGTTGACATTTTAGACGACCTATCGTTGGATGAATATCGCCGTACATGGTTCCAGCATGATGGTGCACTCCACATGTCGTGAGGTTCGTCCGTGAGCGCCTTACCGAATTATTTGATGATCGCTGGATTGGCAGACTAGGACCACACGCTTGGCCTCGCTCACCAGATCTGACCGTTAGACTTCTTTCTGTGGGGGTATGTAAGAAGAAAGGTTTTTAATCGTGAGTGTGATAGTGCTGACGAAATGCGCCAAAGGATCGTGGATGTTTTCGACAAACTACGTGCGGACTGTCTCGAAGACACGATAATGCCCCGCCTGCATGAGGAGACGCAACACCGAGCCCACATCTGCCTCGGAAATGAATGGAGCACAATTTGAGCCGCATCTCATAAGACCACGGAGGATTTAGAGCGGTAAGCTGTTTCATACCTATTTTTTAAATAACTTGGTACTGAACTGATCTGAATAGGTACATAACTGAATACATCAGAATAATAAACATACCTACGATGAATAAAACGCATAACTCTAACCTTGTTAACTTTTCATTTAAGTATTTTTCATTAGCAGGGAATCGAACCAGTTATTTAGTTTATTTAACCTGTGAATTAATTAAAGTGGCTACGTGGAGACAAGCACAGTGGCAAATTAGTAGGTTAAGTAGATAAGTTAGGTATTTAAACAAGTGTTGTAAATTATTATGTTGTGGTACCATCGCTAGTTACGGGCCGCGCGAATTCGGCGTTCGCGTACATTGTTTCCCTAGTCAGCTGATTGTAATTCAGTAATTCCACTGCTGCTTTTATGTTTAAGTATTTTCATGTTTTATTTTAATGAAATTAACGTTTTATTTAACGATGATTTATACTAACACGTTGGAGCGTGAATAAAGCTAATAAAACGTTGTGAAAAGATGAATTTTTCATCAGGATCGATTTTATATTTCACCCATCATCTAAGATATAGTTAGTACTGTCGTCTGTCTTCGTTTTCGGGAGCGTTTCAAAAATACCCTGTATATTTGTATGTATATATTAGTACATATATTATGTACATGTATTTGTTATATAATTGGAATAGATCATGGTACCTCTTCTATCTATTCTTTTGTTTTAAGGAATGAAATAAAGAATAATTAAATAGATTTGACAATTAAGTTGGATAATTGCCGTATTTGCCATGCTTGGCAGGTGAGGTGCCAACCGCATATTTTTATTATTTTGAGTTGTGGTCAGAAAGACGCTGCTACCCACCTTCTGTATATTTTTACACCCGTTTATGAATAATTTCTGATTCCAGTGCAATTTATCCTTCATAAAGCCACATAGGAAGACATGTCCGATATAAAAAAGTGTCGTTAAAAGTATGTTATTAATGCATTTCTGATAAACTCATGTGATTCTGTAGCATATTATATTGCCAAATTTCAAAAATGTACGTCCAATATAGACACAGATACCGAGGTGTCTCTACAAGTAATCCAATTTTACCAACTTTGGCACGGTGATGTGTCTAAATTGAAGCCTTATCATTATTTAAACTAATAAGTCTTGAATTTAATAAAATATTTACTTCTAAACCACTCTCTTTAAACAGTCGCCAATCGTTTACTGAGTGAGCAACAGTAGGAATCCACAGGAGTATACAAAAGTTATATGAACTTTACAATGAAAGATTATATCATCATAGTGTTTTATTCAAAGAATATGTAAAAAATATTCCAAAATATTTAAAAGAGCGTATTACACAGCCAAGTCTTTACATTTAAGAAGTGTGCTTTTAAATGGGGAAGAGCTGGGTCTTGTTGAATCCACTGTTTTTCTCAGAATTACAGTTGTCGCAAACCTTCAATGGGGCCTTCATATATCTAAACTAGCAAGCAAACTTAGTTCTGCAGCATATGCTTTAAAAAGATTAGATACTCGTACCTTACATGTGTTGAAACAGCTAGATTAGTTTATTTTAATTATTTACATATAATGTCATATGGAATCTTGCTATGGGTAATGCTACTGACATTGAAACTATCTATGTTTTGCAAAAGAGCCATAAGAGCTATTTATAACCTAGTTCCGAAGGAATCCTTTAGAAAAAATTTAAAGAAATAAATATATAAACTTTGGTCTCTCAATATATATAGAGAATTCAATTTATGTACACAAAACAAAATAGTTTTATTAAAATAGTGATGTACATTCTGTACATGCTAGGGACAAGCACAAGTTAAACTACTAGACTCCAAAGAGTCATTAATTCCTTCATGGGACAATGTATACGCTTTACAACAAAGTCCGAGAAAATAAGCAGACCTTATCTATCAAAAGGTTTAAATTATTTATTAAGCGGAAATTGTCTAGTAAGGGTTATTATACTACTAAAGAGTACATGACTGATAATAATCCCTGGGAATGAGGTGATCGCTACCATACTGTTTCTAAATGTTTTCATAACGATTGTATAAAATATTATATTATAAATTGTGTTTTTTTTAAAAGTCCCCCTGGGTTTCTTGCTGGTTTTTCCAAGGGCAGAGGTTTTTTTCAAATCAGTGGTAAAAGTAAAAAAAATGACTTTCAATAAGTATTATGTACTGTAATCTATATTAAATAAAAATGATTTTATTCTATTCTATTCTGTTGAAAAAAGGACGTTTTTTTTAATTTCAATAGCCTTGCGAATCATCTTTGGCAGGAATTGGTGTTATTTTGTGAGGATTTGTGGTCTATCAAATCTGGTGTAATGGTTAGGACGATAGTGAATATATTAATACAGTGCAGACAATCCGGAGCGACACTGCTTCAAATCAGTATTATTATGTATTTTTTAATCAAATATAACGCAGTTGCTGTGATTTCAATCGTAAACCTTATAAAAGCAGTTTTACATGTATAGCATAATGGCCTGCAGACAGAATTCTGTCACGGCGATTGCAGGATGCAGGATGCTGCAGAGGACAGTAAACAGACACGACCGGATAGAGACCAGGCGCAGGACCATCGGCTTTATGTGCTTTCTGAAGCAGGGGAAACCACTAACTTCCTGACTCCGGGCTGCTACTGAGAATTTACAAGTATGATGCATGTTACAGCCATTGCCTTACTTAACTAATAATAAACTGATTGTGCCAGGCAGAAACATGAAATAAAATTGAAAAAAACCTTGAGAGCATTGTGCGGAGTATCAATTAAAATCTCTTTCTTTCAAAACTATTATAGCTGAGAAAAATTTGGAAAAACATGAATAAGATGCCAATTTTAGAAAATTTACAGAATTATGTTTTTTTTTTAATTTTTCGGACATTTTTCAGAAAACATACTCAAAAATTACCGTCCTCGTTTGTCATAAAAAATCTATTACATAAATTAGGATAAGGGCTAGGAGCTGGAACACTAATTGTGACTTCGTGACTAATTTCTTAATATTGATATAAAATATATGATGTCAGTGAGCAATATTTAAAACCATTACTGTCCATATACTTTCTATAACTTTGCATCTTCTATTATAACGACTATCGTTATCTATCACAAAGTGACACAAAACCTTTAGTGCTGTGGTAAAATACAGAACTGTGTACTATCGGTTTTGAATGTATTACTAGAATCAAGGCGTGAACTGAAATCTTCTAGCAATTTTATTTCTGTTAATTTTCAATAAAAAAAAACGTACTAAAAGTATATCAACATTACCAGATTTTATAGGCAAAGCAGAATTTGAAATATTTTAATAAAAAAGCAAGATGTATTCGATAAAAGTTGGACATAATAATACTGAGTAATTTTTTAAACATTTATTTATATATAATTGAAATATATACAATATTAAAAAACTATAATTAAGAAAAACGAAAACTAAAAACTTAATTTATTATACAGTTCTACTCTCCATGGTATCGTGCCAAGAACGCTGGCTTCGTTTCCTCGCCTTTGAACGAGAAAAGAACCAGCCTTCTTATCACAAACAGCGACAACCAGTTGCGGATACAGCGTTCTTTTAGGTACTTCACAGCACGTGGACCTCACGGACCAATATTCTCTACAGGAAATTGCATAAATGTGTAGTCATCTCTCAAAGGCTGATATTTGCACCACTTACATAGTGCAGCTGCCTCTGATGCTGCCGCGGCTCTAAACGGGATACCCCTGAGACGAGAGGCTGCCAAAGTGTCTACGCAAGTAGCATCCCACACTAGGGCTTTATCTCTCTCAAAGGACCAAAGTTATACCCTCGGTTCTCCTGCCATCGTCTTTAACTATTCCACAAGGCTCAACTTTTTAGTATAGTAATGAAAACAATTATCAAACTTAGTCACAGGAACTTATTTAAGTCACTATTAGGCGGGCTAATAGGCGGCCAGCTAGTTGAGACGCCCACGTTGCCGCCGGCCGTCGATAAATGCAAAAAAGTGGGAATATACAAGTACCTGCTCAAGCTAAAAATAGTAACGCTGCAGCATTATTATTAACCATCCACAAGCCCACAGCTGAACATAGGTCTCCCCGAGAAATGCCACTACGCACGGTCCTAAACCATCCGTATCTATCGGCTTCCTGAATCTCTTACCAGAGTGTATTAGTGGTGTAACAGATATACAGAGATACAGATAGCACATATATATCAGCACAATCACAATAAAAAAACTGGGGTTGCCAACCCGATCGTCAAGCGTGTCAACTATGGCAATATATATGCATATTCTAATATTCCCATTAACCAGTCCTGATAAGCTTAAAATGCTTGTGTTAAGAGTGGTTCACGAGCTTACGAAAGTAGTTGAATGGTTGATTTGAACCCACCTTCCGCACCATGCCTTTAGGCTACAGTCGCTTAATTTTTTTTTATGGAAGATGTGTAACAAACGAGCACACAGTCCACCTGATGGTAAGTGGATAGTGTGGCTCATAAATATCTACATTTATTCTGGATTAAATTATAGATTGCGTTGTCACCCCTGACGACTAAGATAGAATGCCTCGTTTGCAGTAAAAAGCGTCTCCAATTCTCTAAACTCACCATATGAAAATACAACAGCATTTTACGCTGGTATTCTGTGAGAGAGCCCCGGTCGAGCTGACCCATACATGCTACAACCATAATATAGCTGCAGCGTGGCTCTACCACGTATAAAAAACCAACTAAAACCTTTTGTCTTCAAGGCAAGAGTGAATAGGTTTTGTTACGCTAATACAGTGCAATTTACCCTCTAGGTCTGCATCACCACTTACCATCAGATGGGATTGTGGTCAAGCACTGGCTTATAATAAGTAAAAAAAAAACTCAATCGATTGTCACTTCTGCGACAAACAAGACCAGCCCATTGCCACTTCAGGTCAGTATGACATAATGGATTTCAATATCATAACAGCTTGAAAAATAAGAAAATACAGGACATTATTTCTACCTAACATACCTAACATCCTAGGAGAGATAAAAGTCACACGACTGCACAAGCTAGTGAGCTTAGACATATCGAGCAAATAAGAAAAGACCAGGCGGTAAAGGGACCATATCTGGTTAATCTTCTGGGCGTAGTCCGGTGGGAAGACCCAGATATCGCTGTATACAACAGGTCGCGAAGGATCTAGACGAGCTCCATGTGCTCAAATGAACCGAGGTGGCACTGATGCGGGAAGAATGGTGTACTCTGTTGTCGGAGATCAAGATCCACTTCGGGTCCTTGTGCAAGTGTAGTAAGTAAGTTGCTTTTACATACTCGTATTAAATGCAATTTCTACTGAAAATGCAAGGTACAAGCACGTGGTTTTGATTTTAAAAAATCCGACATGATACTCGAGAGGATTTTAAAATAAATCAACATTCCATTATACTTATCCAAGCAGCATGTGTTCATTGAATATTCAAGCGAGGCGCGATCATATCTGGTGAAAAATAAAACCTTAACATTTGGAGGGTCACTCGAAACTCTTCCACCATATTTTATATCGTTAAATATATTATTCATGCCTGCATTTGTTAAAAGAAAAATATGTTTTGCGAAAGCATTCTCTTTTATATTTTCGTCCGTAATTTATTCTGTTTTTTAGTTTACGTCGTGCGTCGTTAGTTACAAAATGGTTATAGGTGACATATAAGAGCAATCATGAGCAAAATGACAAACCCTCCGTAAGTAGCACAGTATTTTTTGTGGAGAGTTTTTATTTAACACATTATCGTTGTTTTTTGGAGTCAGAAAGCAGAATTCTACCATCCAACAAAAGATATCTAATATTTTATTTATTTACTTAACTTAAAGATATCAAAAACATAACATATCAACAAGAAAATTAAATAACATATTATATAAGTTGGGTTAGCTTTACCCAAAAATCGTTTAACGCCTTTACTTTTTTTTATTTTACGCCCTGCGTGTACAGTATAACAATGCCTTCAGGGCATTGTTGGAGCTGCGATAATACTGTAGCGCTTCCAGTATGTTTGCGTACTCAGGGATTGACAGTTTCCCAACCATACAGCGTAAAAAAGCGGGCTCACTATTGAAGCGTGTTCGCGGCAACCGCAACAATGTGAGTTGAAATTTGGCATCAACAACAGACAAGAAACTTAATATTTGGCATCAAAATAAATCATTAGGCGTATTCAAAGGCAAAAATCTGAAAACTACAAATTACTGCTTTAATAACTTTGATTAGTTAGACAGAAACTGATAAAGAAGATGAGTAGCAGCATCTTCCAGATAAACACTGAAAATAATAATTGTAGCGAGGTTGCCAACCCGCCTACCAAGCGTGGTAACTTTGGCGAGATATCTATAGCAAGATCTATGTTTAACAGTGGACTTTTGATAGGATGCGATAAATGAATGATAAATTGATATAATAATAAATATATAAGCAAGGCATGAGAAATTCTTCTCTTTAATTAGAAAGAATATCCGGGTAAATCAAGGGTTAGTAGTAGTTACTCCAAATATGATACATATTTTTTCTTTTCATTTTTGAAAGATTAATCTAAAATATATTTGAAAGTAAACAACACGCGCTCATATATCTCCATTTCCCAGTGTCACAAGGGTTTGTGGAAAATAAACCCTTTATTAACCATCCTAATTTATTACTGCATTATTGTATCCATAGATGGTTATTTCTCACGACAAAGATACCATAATTTGTCAAAGGGCAAATACGACAGGAGCCGACCGTGATAGTTCTAACAAGGAGTCTGCATTAATGAGCGCCCATCTGTCACGAGCTTTTGGGATAAGTGTTGACAAATATGAAGGAGCCTCTTGTCATGACAAATGTGTGGCCTAAAACACTTTGGGTGTTCAAATTGCTATTAGGTCTTTTATGACATAAAAGTGATAAATGAAGTAACAAGTCGTGTAGTAGCGGTGTAAGAGACATCTCTTACACCGCTACTCTACTACTTCTCGTAAGAAGCGGCATAGAGAAATTAAAAAGGAGATGGGTACGGGAATCTTCCTGATAACAATTCAAAATAATAAAAAACTTCGATTGCCACCCGCCCGTCAAACGTGGCAACTATGGCAAATATCGCCCTGATGATCTGTATGGTGTTTTTTTGTAGTTTGTGTTAAGTTAATTGGTATCAGTGCTTGTGTACGCCACTGTGGGAGGGAGGGTGATGCTCTTTCAAAACAGATTTTGCTTTTATATAAGAGGGGGCAAACGAGCATGCGTTTTACCTGATAGTAAGTGATACCTTCGCCCATGAACAATTACAATAGCGGGGGCATTTCAGGACACCAGGGAGAGATTTTAACACTATTTTATATTTTAAGCAGGTCTTATCTAATTAATTATCACATCTTTAGCAGAAGAGTAACTTAACAGTTTTTATAAGCGTTTCTACTACTGCTGGACACAGACCTCCTTTGGATATTATTGTCTTTTATCAGTGATATTCCTGCTGTTAGCCAAGAGGTTCCTAAAGCTTCACCTAACTCACTTCAATATTGAGAACGCAATGAAACAAGATGAAATCGCCGAGCGACTTCAGTGCGAGCAAACTTCTAACTAACAACGTTCTCCAAATTTCTCATTCGGCTCTTTTATCACTGAAATGTTTTCTTTTTATAAAACTGGAATGACAAACGAACTTACTGTATATGGACACCTGCTTCCAACTTGAAACAATAAAAGGCTACAGATGCGTTGCTACCTCTGATGACTAAGATGAAATACCTCACAATCTATAATTATACTGGCTTTCTATATCCTTCAGATGGGGACACAGCAGTACAAGCATTACTATTTGGCGGCAAAAATAGGTAGGAGAGTGGTACCTACCCAGACAGACTCCTAGGGAGTCCTACCACCTAAAAACTTCGTTTGTCACTCAAATGTTATTATATAACACTATATTATGCTATTCAGTTTGATATATTTCCCTTATATGGTACAAAGCATATGCAAGTCATGACATTTGAATAAAACATACTGAGTTAATAGGCGTTGATACTCGTGACATTACGCGTGAATGGTAAATTTTACAATAAAAGGGGCATTTTGTTATGTAAGTTCGTATTTTGCATTGCGCTCCAAGCTCCAACGGGCTCTCGACGCTATATATCAACGATTATAGTTGTGGAAATCGTTGTCGCTGTATAAAATGCGTATATTTTTATTTAGTTGCTAAAAATTTAAATGTGATAGCGGTCTTGTTATCTATGTTTGTGTTAATTCGGGTTGTACTCCCTTCTTAACTTCGTCTTGTTTCTTGTCTCACGAGTCGAGTACTCTTGAACAAAATTAATTTCAAAAATACTTTTCGTTTGTTTTAACTTAACAGGGCTCCGTGCTTGCCCCTCTTTTATATATACTGTTCACCAACGACATTCCCATCCCGTCGAATAGCGTTCAGCTCTCCCTCTTTGCTGATGACACAGCCCTCTATTATAAAGATACCTCACTACTATCTATCCGGAACAAGATCCAACAGTCAGTTAGTGACTTAGGAGCTTAGTTCCAAAAATGGCGTATCGATGTGAACCCGGAGAAGAGCTCCGCTGTTTGCTTCGAACATAAACGACGCCGCCCCACTACCATTCCGCTAATACGAATATTAGGAACCCCTGGCCCCTGGCATGAGACCGCCAAACACTTAGATGTCACCCTTAACACGAGGCTTACTTTTGAGCCCCATGTTAAGAAAGTAACTCGCACCGCGCGCTTCTACCTGGGTAGGCTCAAGAGCATACTGGGCCGACACAGTAAATTGTCTCTCTGCAACAAGCAGATCCTATAAGGTCTGTATACGACCAGTTATGACATACGCGGCCTTTTTTGCTCATGCTAAACCTAGCATCCTAAACGAACTTCAAGTAGTTCAAAACTCTTTTTGTCGTTGGGCTACGAACGCACCCTGGTTCGTCCGTAACGCCGACTTTCACCGAGAATTAGAGCTCCCCACAATCCAACAATTTCTAAAATCACTCTCTGAAAACTTCTTCAAAGCCTCAGAGTCTCACTCAAATCATCTTATTCGTGAGGAAGCTTCCTATGCAGCCCCACTTCCCTCTCGCTATCGAGTTCGCAGGCCGAGAAACTCTATCTCAAACCCCCCCAACAAGCTTTTGGCCGACCTGGACTGCCTCCTGGCGGCTCCCATTTCATAATTTGCCTTAATAGATTTCAATATGTGAAAATAGGTGATTATTGCAGTAGCCCTCGACTTATAAAATGTGGCATACCGCAAGGATCAATATTAGGGCCTCTGCTGTTTTTAATATATGTTAATAATGTTACTGAGATAGGGTTAACAGGAAATATAACTTTATACGCGGACGATACCTGTCTCTTTTATTATGGTAAAGACATTAATGAAATTATTAAGGAAGCACAAAACGATTTGAATATCTATAATAACTGGTGTCATAGTAATCTTCTAACTGTTAATGCAGAAAAGACCTCTTAGATATTAAAACAAAAAATCCTCAGCACGCACCTTATTATTAATAAATAATCCACCGCTCGCACCAAGAGCAATACCTTTTTTTTTTTTTTTTTTTGGATGGAAAATCATCTAATGACGCCTTTCGCTGTGGGTGGAGCGGAAGGAGTGTCAGACTTTACTGACTAAAACCATCCGTGTTCCTTCAGTGCCCTTACGTTCCGGAGCCGCGGTATCTCTTTCGAACAGCCCGGCGGTATCGGCTTGCCCCACGGGGCCTTCACGCTGCTGACAGCTCTTTGAGGCGCGCGTGGAACAAAACGCGCCGTCGACACGGCCTGTCGTCGTTAGACGGACGGACGGCGAGCTACCATTGCTCGCCGTCCACAGGTCCCGCCTACGGTGGTCAGGGGCCACGACGTAGCCCCGACGCCCGGGCGTCTCCCGCGGCCGGGAAGGAAAACTGTTGCTCTTTCCTTCTCGCTCACCACCTCTTCGCTAGCATCACTGCTTCGCAGAAGGTGGTGACGGCATCCATTCCGTCTCGCTCCGGACCATGGCTTCGACCAGGGCCGGACGCGAGGGTCGCCCGCCTATCGCCGCTACGAGTACGGCGGTGCTCCGCCAGCAGGGCACCTCCACGGTGTGCTCCACCGTGTCCTCGGTCGATCCTCGCGGTGAGACGCAGGCGTTTCCTCCCGCCCGATTCGGTGCAGGAACCTCCCAAACACACCGTGTCCGGTGAGGACCTGCGTCAGGCGGAAGGTGAGGACACCGTGGCGTCTCTCAAGCCACTCCTCAAAGAGGGTCTTATCGCCGCTATAGTGGCGTGCCCACAGGGCTGCGACAGTCGCTCTCTCCATGTCGCCATGAGATCATGCCGGAAGTCTGTCCGCTGCGCGACGACTTGCCGCGGCAGCGGGTTCCCCGGCATAGTGCCTCCGCGCGCCATTCGTGCAGGCGCGAGGACTATCGCCTCAGATCCCATGGCGGCAATCCAGCAGGCTCGCCGCCTCGCGAGATCGTGCGGTAGCCGCGAACCATCTTTACGGCAACCACCCTTTGGGGCGCGTTTAGGTGGTGGACGGCAAGCCGCGCCAAACCACGCGCCCACACGGGGCCCGTAAAGGGCCATGGACCTCACGATCCCGCAGAGCCTCCGGCAGGAGGCGTTTAGCCCCAGGTTCGGCAGGAGCCGCCTGAAGGCAGCCCCGGTCCGTTCCAGTTTGGGGCCAAACGTCGGAAGTGCTCAACGAAGTTCCATCGGCCGTCGAGGACGAGTCCTAATTCCAACGTCGACTCGACGCCGACGGATACCCTCCTACCATCACTGAGGATCCCAGTGGTGGCCTGTTCCGAGGACCATGGAGTGCATGGCCTCGGACTTGTCTGAAACCACCTCGAGACCCAGTTGGGATCCTCTCAACGACTATCGCAGCCCCGCGTGTCATAGTTTCGCCGCCGCCTCGTACGACCCCTGTGCCAGTACCAGCGTATCGTCAGCGTAGCAAACTACGCTGACGCCGGTAAGGAGGTCGGCGCGTAGCACCAGTCGTAACCGATGTTCCACAGGGCGGCCCCAGAACCGAACCCTGTGGGACACCGCGACATCTCGCCGGTTCCACTCCCCGTTTCGACCGGGGTAGATGACGGCCCTGTCCGTCAGATAGTCCCACGACGGAGATAGGTCGGCGCCCGGTGATACCAGGTGCCTCCTGATGCAGCTCAGGGCATGGAGTTGAAGGCGTTGGCGATGTCGAGAGACCGCCAATACAACCCCTGGCCGCATCCCCGTCGTGAGGGCTCTCACGCGCATGATGGCGTCACCATGAGAGCGCCTCTTGCGGAAACCAAACTGGTGTTCACAAGATCCGCCCCGTCCCCGCAAGGTGCTCGGCGAGGCGGTTTGCAATTACTCTTAAAAGCTTGCCCACCTCGTCGCAGCACCACGGGCCGATGCGGACGGAGAGTCCGCAGGGCGCCCAGCTTCCGAATGAGGACCAGCTTCCGTCTTCCAACGAAGCGGAATTGGCCTCTCCATGCGCTTAGGCCTCAGTCAGGGCCGAGAGCCTCGAGGCCAGGACCCAGGCTTTGCCAGGCAAGCCATCGGGTCCTGGGGCGGTCTGGCCTGGCCTTGAGCCTACCGCACTCACGCCCTCCCAGGTCTACAGTCCTTCCGGGATGTCGTCGTCGTCGTCCTGGTGGTCCGCCCCGGCACCGCAGGTGGCGACCATAAACGGGGCGGATGTTCCCCGCGCAGGGAACAGGCGCACATCCTCCACGAGCTGAGGCCGGAGACTCTGCGTCAGCGGGGCCCAGGTGCGGGTTTCACGCACCATCTTGTAAGGCGCCCCACGGATCTCTATCGAGAGTCTCCAGCATCTCCTCACGGGCCCGATCCCGGGCCCGCAGGACAACTTCCGGAGGTGGTCTTCCGCTCTGTATCCCTCGTGCAGCCCCGCCTCAGGCTGCCGCATTCGGTGGACGAATGCGGAGCCTGCGATGCCTGGCGTACAGGTGCCGCGCGGCGACACACGCCTCGCGCGCAGGACGTCAGCTCACGCGACCACAATACACCTGACGCCGGGCACTTCCTGGCCGGACGCGGGCATTGCCACGTCACATCGGACATGCCTCCTGGAACCACCCTGCCTCATCATTGACGTCGGCAGGCCTGTCCGGTGATGACACCCAGGCCTGCACGATCAGGGCTTCCAGGAGGAGCTCCCGGTCCAGCTGCTTCCAGCGCCCAACGCGGACCACTCAGGGGCTGTGGGACTGGCGCGCTCGAGGCAGGGTGAGACGTCAAACCGGATGTGCCGGTGGTCGGGTAGGTCACCTCCATGACACGCCAGTCAATGGCACGCGGCGACAGAGCGGGGCTGGAACGAAATGTCACCACCGACTCGCCCCGCATCCGCACACACGTGGGACAGAACCCCGATTTAGGACGACCAGGCCTGTCTCCAGAGCCCAGTCTTCCACCATCCCACCCGCACATCTGTACGACGAGAACCCCAAGCCAAGTTCTTGGCATTGAAGTCCCGAGGACAAGTACGGGAGGGATAGCTTCCGACGACGACTGCTCTCAGCTCTGCAAGAGAGTTGTGAAACTCGGCGAGAGATCGGTTCGAGAAGTACACCCCACAATGACGAACTCCCGAACCGTGCTGCTGCACCCTGACCCTCCTGACACCTTCAAGGGTCGGGGTACCGGCGGCAGCTGAAGAAATGATGGCCACTGAGCCGTTAGGTCCGCCACCCAGTCCTCCTAGGCCAGACAAAATACGGCTCAGCGACCACAGCGATGTTAATCGACCACTGCGCCATGCTCTGGAGCAACAGATCCTGAGCACAGGCGCAGTGGTTGATATCGCCTGGAGGAAGCAATGGGGCCGTTATAGGCATTCCATTTCAGCTTCCTCCACGGGGCGCTCTCTGCGGGCGTCGGTGTCGCGGCGGCGGCGGCGGCGACAGCGACGGCGGCGGCGGCAGTCGCGACTGCGGCGGTGGCCACAGAGGCGGTGGCGGCGGAGGCTCCCTACCCGCGGCCTTGGCCTTGGCGGGTGGCACGCAGGCCTGCTTCCGGCCCGGTCGGCTGGCTTGCCGGTCGCACATGCATCACAGTGCGGCGTGGCGCAGCAGGTCGCCGATATGTGTCCGGGCTGACAGCAGCGAAGCAAAGGCCACTGCGGTCAACCTCCGGGCGCATTTCACCGATGGCCCCACGAGACAGCGGTAGCACCTCAGAGTCTGGGCTCCAGCAGCTTAACCTGCGCTGAGACCCAGCCCACCAGAAGCCTTCGGCCCTCCACTATGGTTTTGGCCGCCGTAACAGGGCAGCACACCGTGGCGGCATACCCCGTTGGTCCGGGCGTATGGCGCCTGACCTGATCTGGTCAGTAGTACCCCGGACCTGGCGACGGCGGCACCAACTCCTCCTCCGATACCGAGTCGTCCAGACCCGCGATGCGCAGGTCTGCGCATCGGCGAGCCTGGACACTCAGACCTCCCCGCGTCCAGGGACGCTCTGAGCTTCGCAGCCAGGCGTCCGCGGTCGCCACTGGATTCGGGATCTCAGCACGGGCCCCGTCTGGGTGACTTTGAGCCGGAGGCCCCGGTGATCAGCTCCCGAGATCCACCGCCTCTTTCGCCTTTGCGACAGATCGCGGTAGGTAACGCCCTTCTTTCCGCGTCCGGCTGTAGTGTAATCACTACAGCTGCGGTCTTCGGGGCGCGGGCCTAGCGCCGATCTTGCGCGCCCTGAACTGGCGCTGCCGCTCCTGCTCTTTGGCCTTTTGGCTGCCTTCTTCCCTTATTTTTCCCGACCACCTGCCAACCGGCTTCAGCGGGAGGTGTGGGAATTGAGGGCAGTGGCGGCGGCGGCGCTGGCCGCCGCTGGCGCTGGCACATTCGCCGCAGGCACTGGGGCTGGCGCAGCCACCGCCTGTGCTGCCGCTTTGCCCTTTTGCCTTCGCCTTGCCTCTCCTTCCGTTGCCGGCTTAGCCGGAGCCGGTTCAGCCGGTACCGGTTTTGCCGGAGCCGGCTTTCAGGGAGGAGGCAACTGCAGCCCCGCCCGAAGGCTGGCTGGACGGCCCCGGCTTGATGCGGCAGCTGTGGCCGCCGCGTACGAGACCGTTGCCGGCCTCGCCGCCGTCTTGTTTGCCCCTAGGGGGGGCCGCAGGACGATGCCCTCCAGCACGGAGAACCGGTGCTGGAAGGCAGCCAGCTCCTGCCGGACCAGGTTCAGAACCCGGTTCTCCATCGGCACGGGCTGGCTTGGGCGCTGCGTCTGGGGCGCCGCGCGAGAGGCAGGCTCACGTAGACTGGCCAGGTCTGCGCGGAGCTTCTCGTTCTCCTTCTGGAGAGTCTCCGCGGACGTCAGGCGGGCCACATCCGCCCGCAGCTCCGCTACCAAGTTGGCCTCCGCAGCCGCCATGATGGGGCGGAGGCCGCGAAATAACCTTTAACTTTGAGGAGGCCTTTGCTTGTAGGGCCACGACCTTGATCGCGGCCTCCACCTCCTGCGAATCTGGCCTTACGCTCCACCTCGGGCCGCCAGTCGCATCCGTCTCTTCGCCTGATACCCGGGCCGTATCGCCCGGGTGGCCCCTCGGCATGCTTTGCCGCTTGTTCAACCCTCTGATTGTCAGAGGGCCCCTCTGCCTCTCAGCGCCCGCCTGTTGGTGGGGATTTTCCAGGCGACCTCTTCTTCATCGGCTGACGACCCTGGTCGCCATCCCGCCTGGACCGCTTGCGGAAGAACTTACTGGTCT
Organism: Parnassius orleans; assembly: GCA_029286625.1. Lineage (NCBI taxonomy): Eukaryota > Metazoa > Arthropoda > Insecta > Lepidoptera > Papilionidae > Parnassius > Parnassius orleans. The sequence goes on from JAGSMP010000612.1 coordinate 108,428, forward strand.
CCGCGGTCCCAGGCTCCACGTCGAGGCTCTCTGGGCCTCCACGCTGCTCGATGCGGCGTCGGACTCTGTCCCCGCATCGTTCCTCCTCTCCTCTATGTTGCCGTTGTCGGCGGTTTTGGTTTTTGTTTTGTTCCATATTTGTACCCACGAGTATGGGAGTAATTAAAGGTCCACCTGGCAGTGACCCTTACCAAGGTAAGCAGATTTAGAGTTTATTACTCGCCAGGGGTCTGCAGGTACCCTGGCGAGGGCGCACTATCGACTGATTTGTTCGTAGAACCCCGTCAGCCATCCATCCCCTCGCGGTGCGTCGCCGCGAGATTCAGGGTAACTTTTATAGAGTTTTCTCCTCGCGGTCCGGGCGGTTAAGCCAAGACCTCGGTCCCAATCAAAGCCGCGAGACGCGATCCACGACACTTCGATACTGGGATTACGAGACCGGCGGTGACAGCAAAGGATGAATCCTTCACAGTCTGCCCGGAGGCAGGGTGCACACCGAGCCGCCCTCACTCCTCTGCTATGCCCTCTGCTGATCAGAGGGTCACGCAGTGGAACGCGCCGTTGGTCCGGGACGGACCCCATGTCAGAATAATTAGCCGCAGCGATAACCTTCCCCAAGGGTAAGAAATTCTTCTCATTTCTCGAGGAAGATTACTGCCGCGCCCAGGGTGCACCGGCCCAGTAGCTGCTCTTCCCTCCAGACGTATCGAGAGGGACCCGCAACTACCAGGCACACGTGGAGGATTGTGGATTCAATATGTGAAAATAGGTGATTATTGCAGTAGCCCTCGACTTATAAAATGTGGCATACCGCAAGGATCAATATTAGGGCCTCTGCTGTTTTTAATATATGTTAATAATGTTACTGAGATAGGGTTAACAGGAAATATAACTTTATACGCGGACGATACCTGTCTCTTTTATTATGGTAAAGACATTAATGAAATTATTAAGGAAGCACAAAACGATTTGAATATCTATAATAACTGGTGTCATAGTAATCTTCTAACTGTTAATGCAGAAAAGACCTCTTATATGATATTTGCGGCTAAAAACAAAACAATCCCTCAGCACGCACCGCTTATTATTAATAATGAAATGATCCACCGCTCGCACCAAGAGCAATACCTAGGACTGCATTTGGATGATAAACTCACTTGGAGATGTCACATCGAAAAGTTGATCAAAACTAATTGCTTTGAATGGTGCGTTACGTAGAATAGTTGATTGCATACCGCGCAGGGTTCAAATGACCTTGTATAACTCGCTCGTGAAATCACATTTGTATCTTATTGAGGTGTGGGGATGTGCTGCACAAACAAACCTTAAAATCTTACAAATATCACAAAATAAAATAATAAAAACCCTTTTAATATGATCGCCTAACGAATACAGAAACAACTATATGAAAAATCAAGATTATTTAACTTAAAGCAAATTTACACATACACAACTTGCATTCTAATACAAAAATTTTAACAAACAAGATTCACTCCAAATATCTTTCACAAAACGTACTTACAGCATCATTTAAAAACACAAATAAGATTTGTTTGACACAAGAATTAGCCAGTAAAACGAACATAATGTTTGAGGAGCACAAATATACAACAAATTACCTAATGATATAAAAGAGTGCGACTCATTTGGCCTTTTTAAATCAAAATTGAAGCAGTACATTTACGACAACATTTTTTAACGCGATTACTAATGAAAAAGTGCGATGTGCTGGACATTTGTAAATATTATACTTTATTTTTTGTAAAATAGTTTATAAGCTCATTATAAGTGAACTATGTTCTTCTATGAGTTAATACAGTTCTGTAAACAACAGCTTATTAATACTTAAACAATAATACTTAAATTATTAAACATGAAAAAGCCAATTATAGTTATCCCCAAAGTAGATAACCAAACATAACACTGTAAATCTAATACAATACAAAATAAAATCGGTAAGAACTAATACTAAGCATTAACAAATTAATTGAAATATTAATATTACCTTCGTGACGTACATATATATACAAATACAGATGTATATACGTACAAAAGACATACATAAATACACTTACAAACACACACATATGAATATATAAATGCAAATATATTTTGGTGATATTGTTATTATAGAAAATAGATAAAAAATTAAAAAGAGATACTAATATATACATACATACATACACAGATACACACACATATATATATATATATACATACACATATATATATACCTACATACATACACATACATACATATATATATATATATATATATATATATATATACATAAATACATACATACACACAAAAAAAATAATACATACATAATAACAGTATTAAACGAGGGCACAAATATTAATTTGAGTACTATTTTAATTACAATTTACTGATTACCTTCAGCTGGATAGAATAAAACTTGTTAATTTTATTTTGAATCCACTTTAGTATTATTAAAAGGATCAATTGCGCTAAATTTTGTCGTTAATTGCTACTAAACGCGTTGTTTTTCCCATAATTGGTCGGGTGAAAGGATGTAAAACAAAGAGTTTCTGGTATGTCTGGTACGTTTCATTGGGACGTTAAATTTAATGTAAGCCAATAAGTCAGGGCAGTCAATTGCTCCGTGTATATATCGAATAAAAGCCCCATATCCAGCAGAATACGTCTTTCTTTAAGCATTAACAGACCGTAAAATCTGCAATCGTCTCGATATGAAGAGCCAGAACGTCTAAATTTAAAATTTAAATGGGAAACGAACTTATTTTGAATCCTTTCGATTTTATGAACATATTTAGCATAAAATGGTGACCATATCTGAGAGGCGTACTCTAATATAGATCTTACATATGCGAAATATACTACTTTTAGGCTTTGAAAATTAGAGAAAGGAAGACAAGTTCTAGCTACAAATCCCAAATTACGAAACGCTTTACTGCAAATAGCATCAATATGCTCATTCATCGACATACAGGAGTCAAAATATACGCCAAGACCGCGCACCACCGTAGTCCTCTCGATTATAACACCATCAAATTGTATGAAAAATTATGGGATTATTTTTCCGCGTAAATGAAATACTGACACTTACCAACATTTACTGTGATTTTGTTAGCGGCATAGTAATGGTATATTTAAGTAATTTTGAATTAATTCACAGTCCTTGATATTGCGTTCACGTAGATATTTTTTTATCATCAGCATAAAGTAAATGTTGAACATTTTTATATATTGACATATATCGTAAATATAGGCGTTGTAAAAGAGGACCAAGGTGGGAGCCTTGAGGAACGCCAGAGGAACCGTTACGAAATCTGACCTACAACCGATTAGAACCACAGCCTGAGAGCAGTTAGTCAAATAAGATCTAATCCATCTCAGTAAGTCCCCATGGTTGCCGAAAGACTGTAGCTTCTGAAGAATTATGACGTGATCCACGGTCGACTTTTTCAAAGTCGGTGTAGATCACGTCAACGACCTCCACCTTCCATTTCATTAAGAACGTAATTAGTGAAATTTCCAAGATTGGAAATAGTAGAACGCTTTTTCAGAAAACCATGTTGCGTACTCGGGATGTGTCTAATTATTGTAGCATAAATTTTATTAAAAATAAGTCTCTCAAATATTTTAGCAATTGTACTGAGGATAGAAATTGGACGGTAATTATCAATTTTTGTTTAGAACCTTTTTTATGAACCGGTATTATATATGCCTTTTTCCAAAGTGTGGGAAACACACATTCTCTGAGGGAAAGCTTAAAGAGCAACGTAATTGGGTAATTTAGGCTCTCGGCGCAGGCTGACAGAAAAACTGGAGGTACTCCATCGTAACCCGCTCCCTTATAGGTGTCCAAGCTTATCAGACATGTTAGTATAAAATCCTGAGAAACGTCAATTTGAGAGATATCATAACTCCATGACGAAAAGACAGTATTACAACAGTGTGAACTAGAATCAGTCAAAGGAGAAACAGTAAATACACTTTGAAAAAAGGCATTAAAGGCAGAGCAAATATCCTGTCCCTCCGTGTAAATAACGTTATTTAGGGTAAAATTACGAGGATAATTACATCGTCCCTTTTTAGACTTAACAAATTTCCAGAAATACTTTGGCGAATTCTTTAAATTTTTCTCAGTATTACGAATAAAATCATCAAAACATTTTTTTAGTTCTATGTAGTCTATCCCTGAGCTTAACTCTCATAATCACGAGGGTTGTTAAATTTTTCCATTTTGTGTGCCTTAAATTTTCACGAATTATTTTAATAAGTGCGCGGCTGTACCAACACGGGTAACGATTACTAATTTGGGAAGATAGTGGTACAAATAAAGTAAAACATTCGTGGAGTTTTCCATAAAAAATCTCAACGGCTTGGTCGACGTCGGTATTTGTGTTTAATAATAATTGATCCCAGTCTACTCTTTTTAAAAAGTTATTTATGTTAACATAATTACATTTTCGGAAATTGTATTTTGAGTGAAAATATTCTTTAAATGGTTTTACAAAAATGTCTTGTATATCAATGGTAAAAGGTGGGTGTAAGGTGTCGACTTTAGACAAAGGGTCAGAATGGTTGATTTCCAAGTGTAAGTTTGAGAAACATAGATCCAGTATATTGTTACAACGGTTGGGGAGCAAATTATATTGATTCATGCCAAAAAAACATAAATCCTCGGCCAAAACACTAGCAGCTTTTTGAATATCACCTCGGCCAGAATGTATTGTCGACCATCCTGAGGAGCTCCATTTTAAACAAGGTACGTTAAAATCGCCAACTATAAGATAATGGTCACAGGGTGCCAGTAGGTAAAAGCGTTCAAAGTTGTTTCGGAATTCATAAATACAATCAGGTAATATGTTATAATTTGGTGGTATATAAACTAAAATAATATTCAAGTTACAATTTGAATTGAGAAAACGTGCCGATAGACTCACATAATGATTCAAATCTTTACAATCCCAATCATTACGACGCGTAGCGCATAGTTCTCTCAGTACAGATCATTACCCGCCACCCGTCCTTTTTCCGTTGTTGCTAAATCTCGGTCACATGAAAATATCGAACCTACCATCACAAACTTCGCTATCAAAAATATCACTGCAGCCAAGTTTGAGACAACAGTATTAAATTATAATCACACGATAAAATATTATTATACAAATCTAAGCATTTCGTACGGAGGCCACGAACGTTTTGGTAAAAAATATTTAACTTAGTAATATTCATAGTTAAGGAATAAATATGAACTTATAAAGTTTTTTCATTAACTTCCCATATACTCGGGCCCCCAATGTCAAATAATAATTAACAACAGTAATTAATTGGTATTTTATATGTCTTAAAAAACCAAAACTTAATTTGATTTTATAAGTATTAAGGACGTATGAAAAATAATTAAAGGTTAAGTAAAAAAAAGTATAAATGTTTATATTCTCAAAGTTAATTGTAGGAGTATGTTCCAAGTTTAATACTGAAAATAAACTATAAAATAGTCAAATTACTTTTTGAAGATCTACAGAGTTTTTTATACATAAGGACGGACTAATATCGTTCTTCCTAACAAAAATCTTGCCATCACGTATCCATACAAATTTGTATTGAGCGACTTTTGCTTTTTCCCTTGTACTTTTATATAATAACTTGTTGGCTGGTGTGAGATGTTCATTTAAGTAAATCTTCTTCATTTCACCAGGAAAACCTATATCACACAACCTCAGTCCTTTCTTGGTACGAACAGCAGACAGAATGGTGTCCCGTAATAATTGAGAACTCAGCTTTACGACAATAGCTTTTGGACGTCCAGAAACCGCATTAAATGGGCGAGTCCTAGTAATATGGATAACGTCAGTAGAAGACAGCTCAACTCCCAGAAAATTAGTAATATTACTCAAATAAAGGGACAGGTCTTCATTTGACTTTTCAGGGATGCCAGATATCTCAAGATTATTCCGTCTGGCCTGTTGTTCCATGTACTGAATTTTTAATTCGAGATTTTGTATCTGAGTGGATAATTCAGTGTTTTGAGAACTACAAACTTCTAGTGCTTGTAACCGGCTATCAAATAGGTCCTGTCTCTGAGAGGAACAGCTAAAAGACTTCTCCATTTCTGTGAGACGTGTATTTGTTTCAGATAGCGATTTCTTCATTATGTCGTTATCGTCTGTCAATTGTTGTAAACAACTATTAATCTGAAATAAGTTTGAGGTAATATTTGACAGCTGATTGGTTAATGCCGAGTTAATAGCTTCAGAAATACTGTTAAAAATTTTATCATTCCATAATTTTATCTGTTGCTCGAACCTACGCTCGAAACACGCGAACGCATCTTCTCCAATTTCGCATTCCGGTTGCGTATATTTACCAAAGATTCTTTGTCTACCGACACCGATATGTCAGGATTCGATGAGAATATGTTAGGCGGCGTGCGCTGGAGTGCCATTGTATATAACAAACGCAGACACGACCAATATTAGTTTCTCAGATTGCAGAAGACAAAGACGAAAAATAGCAACCGTTGTTATCTCGCGGGGGGGTACCCACAGATACGACCAGGAGCAGCGGTGCGAGAGAAGGTAAGAAACACTGATTTGAGGAGTATTAATAATTTGATGCCATTTAATTGCACGCAAAAACAACTGTGTTGCACTACTAATTAAACTGATATTAGTAAAAGATTATGAATAATAGCGCGAGGGCAAAAGTTGTACAACACTCTCTTTACTAGCCGAACGATGAATGATGATGAATTAATAACATCCTTCGTTTCAAAAAGCCATGCCAACTTTTAAAACAGTCCTTACTTGGCGCTCTTCTTATGTTTTCGGGCAAGGAGTTCCAGAGTAGTGTTGCCTGAATAGTAAAGGAATTGTTGGTGAATCCAGTGAAATGAGATGGAATACTGATCTTATGATTAGATGAGGAGCGAAGAACCTTATCATGAGTTGAAAAGAGATATTGGAATTTGTCCTTGATATATGTTGGAGAAGTTGGATTATTCAAAATTGAGAAAAGAACAAGCAGAATTCTAGAGTTTCGTCTTTGTCGGATAGTAAGCCATTTCAGGCGTTCACGATAATGAGAGATGTGATCATATTTTCGGAGACTAAATATATATCTAATACAGTTATTCAGAAAACGCTCTAGCTTGTTAAGAAGATTTTGGTTCAAATCTGGGTAGAACACATCTGCGTAATCAATTATGGGCATTATAAGTGTTTGCGCAAGTGTTAGCTTAGTCTTGATTGGAAGAAAGTTCTTCAGGCGATAGAGGGATCGTAAGGTGGCAAAGACTTTGCGGCTAATTTCGGTGACATGCGTACACCAGTTCATTCTGTTATCCATATACAGGCCAAGATTTTTTACAGAGACAGAGAACGGTATCAGTATATCACCGTAATAGACAGCAGGTAGGCTTGCCACATCAATTTTGGACAACATTCTCGAGCTACCTACGATTATAGCTTGACACTTCATTGGATTAACTGATATTCCAAAACGCCTAGACCATTCTTTTACAGCTTCCAAGTTCAGATTTATCATTCTTATAGCGTCATGGAGCTCTTCAATAGATGAGTGCAAGTAAATTTGGAGGTCATCAGCATACAGATGGTACGAACAGTTCAGAATAGATGTGATCAAGTTTATAAAAACTGAGAAAATTAATGGAGAAAGTAATGGAGAAAGCCTTGCGGGACGCCAGCATCAAGACTAGCCCACTTGGAACTCTTCTGTCCCAAATGGACAGACTGCTGACGCCCGCGAAGATAGTAAGAGAACCAATCCAAGACTGAGGGTGCGAATCTTAAATAGGACAGGATAGATAAAAGGATATCATGGTCCACTGCGTTAAAAGCATTAGAAAAGTCAACAAGCACCATTACAGTAACTTTCTTCTTTCCATACCTTGTCTGATGTCTTCCGTAACTTTGAGTAATGCTGTAGTGGTGCTGCCGAGACGAAACGCAGACTGATAATCATGAGTAGATTATTTTAAATACAAAATGGAGACTTGCTTATGTACGCAGCCTTCCAGAATCTTGGATAAAAGGGCAATATAGATACAGGACGAAGGTGATTAGGTAATGTGGATTCGATATTTTGGGAATAGGGCGTATGACCTTTTCCAGACATTTGGGTACTGACCTGAATCCAGCGAAAGTTAATAATAAGAGGTGCAGGTAGTACATACTCCAGTATATTGACTATCATAGTTCACTGATTTCATCACAACCCACAGCCTTGGGTTGGCTATAACAATTTTTAAATGTCATCCTGGTGTACTGGAGAAAATTGAAAGAAATTTGAGGAGATTGAATAGAAGCTAAATAGGCTATCGTTTGAGATCGTACAGTAGTGTCCATAACAGGAGCAGAAGCAAAGTGGAGATTAATGTCATCACAAGACAAGTAAGAGGCGTACTCAGAGTAGACTCCATCTCACCCACGCCAATTGACCTGAAACTTCCAGACATTAGCTGGCGAAGAATTAATTATATATTTTGGATATAACGGCGTTTGGCGTGCACCATCTGATTGCATCTGTTCCTAGCTTTCTTAAAACATATCAATTCTCTTCCGTACGCTCTCTTTGAAACGCTGAAAAGCCCTGTTCCGCCTTGTCATCGCCATCCGAACTCCCTCAGTCATCCAAGGAGAAGGTTGATGTTTAAGTCTAACTTCGTACAGGAGCATAGGTGTTATATAGACTAATTATTTTATTATTAAAGATGGATAACATATCATCGACAGTCGTTGATAATTTTAATTGATCAAAATTTAAATTAGAAGCATCACTTTTAGTTTATCCAAATTTATTTTAGAAAAGTTGCAAGTGAATAAATGTAGGCAACGATTTAGATTTTAGCTTGTATGCAACATAAATGAGGTCGACGCGAGAATCCTGGGGGGAACACTGACCATGTGATATCACATGATCAGGAGAAGCTGTAATAATAAGGTCAATCAAAGAGTCCTTGGAATCGAAATTATGATGTGTTGCCCCTGAAGGAAAAATGTGGAGATTGACTGACTCAATGATTGTACGAAGTTTTTGGGAACGGTTAGAATTTATCAAAAGGTCGGTGTTAAAATCACCCATGATTATGCAGTGTGCACACTCAGAGACAATTTTTTCGAGAGCCGATTCTATAGTGGCGAAATAGTCAATGAAAGGAGGACAATACACTACTCCAAGAATCACCTTTACGTCTCTGACACTGACTTTTAAGAACAAGAACTCCGGAGAACCTGAATAAAGGGAAGGTGAAGCCAAAATAATTTCATACGAAAAAGACGAGTATAGGTAAATGGCAACACCGCCTCCCCTTTTACCAACACGGTCATTTCTAATTAGTACAAAACCCGGAAGTGGATACAACGCCGAGTGGAGACTTGGCTTCAGCCAACTTTCGGAGATTAGAATAGCTTGTATCAAGTTCGGGTTAAAAGACGCTTTAAGCTCAGAAAAGTAACTTGGAATACTTTGAGCGTTAATATGACAGATATTAAAAGATTTATTGTTAGATTGAAAAGTTTCTTTTAACTGTGTATATAAGGTATTAGAAATGTTTATAGAATCGTTACACGATAAGAATGAAGAATCAGAACTGTTAAATGAATGAAATGAATCGGTATCAGACATTATTATATGCAATGGATTAATAAATAATTTATATCATATATATATATATATTTATATATACATAAAATTTAAAATAAATTTGCTATAATACTAATAGCTAAAAAATTTAAACTATTTAGGAATCTCACAAAATACCATCCCACCAGTTGACTGTTTACACAGCATGAAAAATTAAACATCTTAATGATAACTTAATGATTAATTAGTTACATACTCATACTGGGCTACACTGCTTCACCAATATGTTATATAATTATTAATACTACAATTGAAAACCGCCCAAATTAACACACTGGTAATACTTTGATGGGAAACAAAAGAAAATTATAAAAAGTTAACTAAGAAACAATAATAACTATTCACTAAATAAGTAAAACATAAAATGTTGCATGCAAATGACGGCGATAACAACTTATACAATTTGTTCATATTTAACTTATACATTAATAGGCAGTATGTTTTAGACATTTGTGCCTTTTGTGGCTTACAATCAAAGAGTTTATAAACTCTACAGGGATATAATGTCTATGGCATATAATAATTGTACTGATGAACGATGACAATGACAGATTAACTTTATCTTAATTGCTACATATTTATTTACCTATGTTAACTTCTTCTTACTCTAAAGTAAACAAATTATATGCATAGTTGCAGGATTACTATTGACGTTGTGTATTATTTCATCTGAAATATTATTAGAAAACGATAGCGATTATTCTAAGAGCAGGATCACAAAAAAAAAGTAAATTTAAGTCTTTAAAAATACGAGATACTCATAACAATACCAAATCACTTCATACTTATCAGGATTACACCATAAATACACTGATAAAATAACTAATATTAAAATTACAGTGCCACTCAAAGAAACTTCAACAATTAAACAAAAATTTATACATAAAAATTGAAGCACAACAAGTATTAGTTATAAGGCTAAATAGGACTATATTAAAAATTACATTGAATGCAATATGTTCAAGATTTGCTAAGTAAAGGTTACATCACCAATTACATTAGCGTAGTAAGAACAAAAGCATGAATTTTATATATGCAAATTTGCAAAAGTACAAAAAATTAAAAAGTCTTTGTCACTTAATACAATAAACGTAGTGAATTATCTCATCTGAAATAGTATTTATAATATTAGAAAACAATAACGATAATTCAAAGAGCAGGATCACATCATAGTAAATGAAAAAGTAAATTTAAGTAACTAAAAATATCAGATAATAAGAATATTACCAAATCACTTCATACTTAACAGGATTGCATCATAAACACACTGATAACATAACTAATATTAAAATTACAGTGCTACTCAAATGAGCTTTAACAATGAAACAAAAGAAAATTACATAAAAGTTGAAGCACAACAAGCAGTAGTTATAAGACTAAATATGACTAAATTAAAATTTCATTGAATGCAATAATATGTTCAAAATTTGCTAAGTAAAGATATTCACCAGAGAGATACATCACCAATCACATTAGCGTAGTGGAACAGAAGCATGAATACTACAGGCCGCCGAGATCTCTTGGTATCATCACGATTGGTCACTGCTGTAATAGTATGATGGGCTGTTTCTTGCACACGTTTAGTACTAGATGAACCTTGTGATGACTTAGAATTATTTGTAATATCCGAGGTATTAAAAGCAGCGTCTGACCTGATTGGAGTACTTGTTGTGGGATATTTGGCCATCAAAGCATCTAACTGCTCCATCGCAAGGATCTTATCATAACAACCAGGATGTTTAACATAGATAACACCATCCAAAGTCCACACATTTTTTATTCCAAAATGTTTTCGAGCTCTTTTATGTATTGATTGCCTGGTTTTAGTAAGGAATTCGGAAACAGAGATTAGCAAGCCTTTCAATTTTGATTTAACTTTCCACACTTCCTGTTTTGTGTGGTCAGGAAAATATACTATAGGCCTAATGTGGTTACTTTGCTGCGCACCAAGTCTATAGCAGTTTTCCAAGCTAATGGCACTTATATGTTTTAAGCCCAATTTATTGTGCAACAGTTGTAGTATTTCATCTGTTATATTAGTTACAGATGCCTCTGGGATGCCATTAAAAACAATAACCTTTCGACGATGCCACATGTTAATAGAATCAACATTCTTCATGCACTCATGAACCTGCTGCCGTAAAAGATTTAGCATTTTGATAACAAGTTCCTTAAAGGAGTAAAATTCTTCCTGTAGTTGTGCCAGTGTTGTGTTTATTGGAGTGGATGCATCCTTCAAGCGTTTCTCAAATACGGCCATTTTCTGACTCCTGCAATCTTCCAAATCTCTCTGCATATTCTCAACATCCATGACATTTGCCATTATTCAAGTACTGATACCACGAAAGTGATTTACTATGTAAACAAGTGAACACTGTTACGAATTGAGGTTATGATGGGAGGTAAATTGTGAGTATTTAACGATTTAAATTGTCATACTTATTAAACACTGAATTAAAAACAAATAACTAATTATTATATTAGCACAAATACTAAAAATTATATTCAAAATTATATTTAGATCATAAAATATTACGAGAGCACTTTTGTAACTGTGCTTATTTCGCTTCTGGGCGCAAAAAAAAATAACTTATTTCAATTATTGAGTCTCAGTACTCAGTAATTTATTGAGCTATTGAGAGCTTTTTTGTTTTCATAATTACAGCTTACAATTTCGCGATGTTGACTAATATTAAGTAAATTTACATTTCTTGTTAATGCAGTACTATCGAAAAAAACAACCTATGTTCGTATTTCAAAATAAATAAATAAATAAAAAGTTTGGACAATATTTGAAATTACCCCATTGTACTTATTGAAACAACATATTATGCTTAGTAAATATTTAACTGAGCTCAATAGCTTCCGGTAAAATATAAAATTTCATTTTCATGGTACATCAAAACTTCCAGAATTACCTATTCATGTATTATTTATTAATAAGAAAATTAAAATTTACATTGAAAATTTTTACACGTTAAAATTGTAAGATAATATAGACATAATTTCCGATTTTGACTTCTTAATTCTCCCTAAAAATATTATTTCTAAACAATTAAGAAATCGTCCGATGCGAATTCACTCTGTTACTGTTACAGCCTATTAAAGTCCACTGCTGAACATAGGGCTCCCCCATAGATTGCCTCATAGGGGGGATATTTGCCATAATTGCCTCCCTTGGCAAGTGGGTTGGCAACCGCATTTTTTATTTTTAGTCGTTATTAGGAAGACGCTGCTGACCATCTCCTGATTTGTTTCCCTCTGTCGCCTCTTATGACACCCACGGGGTGGATATGGGGTAGTGGATATGCTTCCACCGTCACTACATGCCTCGCTGCAATGTATTATGGCTTTCGCACAGAATACCATCATAAATTACCCCTTAATTGGTAATGATGCATTCTATTTAAGTCTTCAGGTTGTAACAACGCATTTGCATTTTGATTATTAATTAAGGTCTTAATCGAGGACTTTAGATATTAATGGCGTCACAATAAAAAAACTATGTGGATGGCTTTCTGGTATTTATTTAATCATTTGAGTAAAATAAATAATATCAAACAGACCATAAACAAAAGAATATACCTAACTAGTTACATAACTGAAACGCTAAAATTGACCTAAAATATTGTATTTGTTTCATATTTACAGATAATGGTGTTATCTACACACATCCTTGCGCCCGATTTGTGACTATAAAACATTGTTTTCTAAGCGGGTAATTTCCTGAAAAAGACGTATACATTTATCAAGGGACAAATATGTCAAGGGTCGACCACGATAGTCCTAAGAAGGATCCACCATTACCATCGCCTATTAATCAAGACCACTTGGAATATGTATGCTCTGATAAATATGAGGATAGCATGAAATGTTTGTTTGATATATATGTTTTGTAAGAATATCTTTCGAACCCCAAAGCAAGGATTGAATTGGGTGGAAAGGATTGATATATGTATAAAAATCCGAAACTATAACAGAAACCTAATTGAGAAGCATTAGGCACCATTAACATAACGGTAAACGAGCGAAACAAGAACTAACTTGTTTGATTTCATTGTGTTACAAATAGCGGTCACAAAATGTTATTTTCGGTAAACAAAACATCGTGCATTAAGTAATAAATTTCTTTGTCCCGTGTTATAATATGATCGAAGTTACCCTTCAAAAAAGAATGTGAAAAATTTCGGTGTTTTGGAACCAGTATCCTAAAACCGATACCTTAATCGAAACCGGAATCGGAGCTGTAACGAAAAGTGAAACATTTTTTAAAACATTAATCAAAAACTTTATGAGACAGAGTCACGCTGCAGCTATATTATGGTTGTAGCGCAAATGGGTCGGTTCGACGTTAGATAAGACCACGCCCTCACATAATACCAGCGTAAAATAGCAGCTTATTGCTGCTGTGTTTTATATGGTGAGTGTAGAGAACCGAAGACCCGTTTTACTGGAAACGAGGCATTCCACCTTAGACCTGAGGGTTGACAACGCATCTGCATTTTGATTCTTAATTGGGGATAAATGTAGATGTCTATAGGCAGCATCCACTTACCATCTTATGGGCTGTGTGCTAGTTTGTCAATATTATCCTATAAAAAAAACTGTATCGAAATTCGGAAAGGTTTTCAATCCCTGCTTTAAAGTCACATGACGCATAATTATAACGATGCCACGGCCACGTACATAAGAAGTTAGAAAACTTGCTTTAGATTTTAGTTCCAAATCCCATTCGGAGCTAAATATATCTATTATAAGAAATCATGGATTTCTCTTTTTCTTTTTGGGTACAGATCACAGAAAACTATTTTTGTTGTGTCCACTGACCCTACAATCTATTTCTGTTTATACTATTTTATTAAATGTAAGAACGACAATTGAGCACACAGTCCACCCGATGGTAAAACAATGTCACCCTTGTAACCATTTCCTCACAATTATCATCGCGTAGATGTTGAAAGAGGCGACAAAGGGAAAATGAACTAGTAGATGGGCAGCAGCATCCCTGATTAATAGCTGCTAAGCTAGCAGCTAGCAGCTAATTAGCAGCTAAAAATAAAAAATAAACTGCGATTGCCAACCCGCATTTGAAGCGTGGCAATTATGGCAAATGAGGCATGAGACCCTACGAGGCAATCTTTGGGGGTTGCTTATGATATGTTCAGTAATAGACCTTTGATAATGGCTGTAATGGCAATCATTCATCATCATCATCATCATTACAGCCCTTCACAAGTCCACTGCTAAACATAGGCCTACCTCAAGGAATGCTACAAAGCACGGTCCTGAGCCACCTGCATCCATCGACTTCCTGCATGTCTTACCAGGTCGTTACTGCATCTAGTGGGGGGTCGACCTACACTTCGCCTACCGGTACGAGGCTGCCACTCGAGAACCTTTTTTCCCCATCGGTTGTCCGTTCTTCGAGCTATATGGCCGGCCCATTGCCACTTCAGCTAACTAATCCGTTGGGCTATGTCGGTTACTCTGGCTCTACTGAGGATATCCTCATTTCTAACTTTCTAAGTTTATCACCATAGCCCTCTCCATAGCTCTCTGAGCGACCTTGAGCTTCCTCATACGGCCATCAGTGAAGAACCACGTCTCAGTTCCATAGGTTATCACAGGCAACTCGCACTGGTTGTATAATCTCGTTTTCAAGTTTTGAGGTATACCTGACGAGAAGATGTGTCGTAATTTCCCGAACGCTGCCCAGCCGAGTTGAATCAGTCGATTGACCTCTCGGTCGAAGTTAGACTTAACTAGTCGGACTATTTGTCCTAGGTAAACATACTCGTCAACAACTTCGAGCTTAGTGCTCCCAACAACTACCGGCATAGATGTGACATGGACATTAAACATGATATTTGTATTGTCCATGTTCATCTTAAGACCTGTCCGTTGGAAGACACTATTGAGGTCATTGAGCATAGTGCTTAGGTCCTCCAGCGATTCTGCCATAAGGACTATATACACAATAGTAAGACAATATTAATGACCTATATGTATTACACGAAAGGGTTAACAATATTCGCTCACACCGACGATGGGAAACAGCGTCAAGGGTGTGAGGCGTCTAATACTGCGATCGTCAATCCGACTGCCAAGTGTTACGATTGAGGAAAACCTTTCCTACAACGGAAGAAGGTCATATTAACTTTTACAGGCTAATAAAGAAGACAAAGAAGAAGATTATAATTACAAAATAAAAAGTAAAGTTACGACCTGATAGTGTTATGGAGCAATTAGTACGACGCGCTGCTCCAGTACGTGTTGACGGACTTCAAAGTTTAAAATCAAAACTGCGTGCGAGACGATTCGTAATGACTCTTGAAAACAGCACGTAGACGCGGCTCAGAAGGGAAATCGGTCTATAGTTCTTCAATAGAGCGTTGTCGCCTTTCTTGAATAACAAGACCACCGCACTTCTACTCCACGCCTCCCGAGTAGTCCCACCATGGAGGACGGAATTAAAGAGCTTCTGAAGGACCTCAAGTTCCAGTTTTCCACCCGATTTCAGAAACTCTGCTGTAATTTCATCCTCACCTGGGGCCTTGCCGTTTTTAAGGTGCTGGAAAGCCATTCTAATTTTGCTCAGACTGACGTCCGGGATATCATCGGAATAGTGTCAAATAAGACTTGCTTTTGGATCGTTACTCACACTTGCGTGTGGCTCCAACGATGATATGTACAGCTGCCCATAGAACCTCTCAATCTCACTAGAAATCTCAGGTGTCCCGGAAACGATGCTGCCACACTCGGTCTTCAACTTTTGACAGTTGGCTCTTTCTGGCAGACAAATCTCTGGCAAAAACTTTGGAGCCTTCGTTCCGCTCAATCGCTTCTTCAATACAAACTGTATTGAAGTAGCGTAAGTCCTGCCGCATACATTTGGAGATCTGTCTGTTCAGTTGCCTGTATGCGGCTGTAATCTGTTGAAGACTGCAGCCTCATTTCCCATCTAACAGAAATGAGATTAAGAGTGTGATCGGAGAGTTTTTGTGTTCTTCTGCGGCGGGTCTGGCAGAACTTAGCTCCGTCACCGCATCGACAGTTTCCACGAGCTTGTCATTCATATCGTCCACTGCATTGCAGTCTTCTAGGCACTGAAAACGGTTTTGTAACTCGAACTGAAAGGTTTCGGGACTTTGGATTAGAGCACGAGGGGAACGCAGCGTTGACTTCATTAGACGAGACCTCGCCAACTTAACGTTTAAGTTCAGTGTGCCTCTAACCATTCGGTGATCGCTGCCAGTTTTCACCCTCGAGATCACTAAGACATCACTGAACAGTTGTCGTCTGGTCGTCATAATGAAGTCAATCTCATTTTTTGTCGAACCGTGGGGCTCGATCAGGTCCACTTCCTGTGGGGTCGCTTCTGAAAGAAAGAGTTCATCATAAAGAGTCCCTCTTTCTCCATGAAGTCGGCCAGCTGCTGGCCTCTTGGGTTCCGTTGCCCTATTCCGAATTTCCCTACTTTCAGCTCACCGTTCTCTCTTGTGCATAGTTTTTCATTGAAGTCTCCCGTTGGCACCGTATAGTGGGTTTTGGAGGAATGCATGGCTTTAGAGATATCCTCACACATTTCCTCCACCTCCTCATCGGGATGTGACAAGGTTGGTGCGTAAGCCTGTATGACCTTAAACAATACCGTTTGGTGGTTCTGATATAAGATACGCAGCCCTCGTCGACACACTCGCAATCTTTACAAAGTTTTCAACGAGAGACTTGTGGACGATAAATCCGACACCTCCTTGGGACAGATGGTCGCCCTCCCGGTGATAGAACAAGTTTCCGTGTCCTCCCCCTCTCTTCGGACCTCAGATAATCCTATAATATGCCAGCGTAACTTGTCTTTCTCTTTTTCCAGCTCCAGTATCTTCTCGTCAGTCCTCAGGGTGCGTGCGTTGTATGTTGCCAGGTCGAGTCGTCTTAGCTGGCAACCGAACCTCCAACGGAGATTCTTAGCTCCCCCTGCCCCGCCATTACCATGGTAACCACCGCAGCCAGGAATAGCGGAGCTGCCGGGGACTGGGGGCCATCTCTACGTAACTTTCATCATGGGGGGGATATTTGCCATAGTTGCCACGCTTGATGAGTGGGTTGGCAACCGCAGTTTTTTTATTGTAATATTGCTTTTATCAGGAAGATGCTGCTGCCCATCTCCTGCCTGTTTCCCACTGTCGCCTCTTACGACACCCACGAGAAGATATGGGGTAGTGGATATTCTTAACCACTACTACACGGCACGGTAATGGTTAATGGTATGTATATGTAGACCTATACTAATATAAGGAATCACAATCTTACAATACCACCGTGAAACAGCAGAATAAAGCTGTGTTTCGTATGGTGGGTGAAAACCGGAGAAACTTTTTTTGCATTTTTTTATTGGTTGATGTAAGTGTCTATGGGCTACAGTATACATTTACCATGTAGACGCTTGATGTTTCTCCTCTATAAAAAAAACCGCTCCATAAAAGTCGCCAGTATAAAAAGAGAAGTTTTTAGCTTTCGAGAGAATACAGACATGCAGGAGCTCAGCAGCGTGTTGCAATCTATGGGGAGACCTAAGTTCTGCAGTGGACTTGTAATAGTTTTTAATAATGATGTCCTTAACACACTACACTAATACTATTGAAAACAGTAGAATAAAAACAAACAACAAAATAATAACACCTGTATTAACATGGATCGTTTAATGCATTTAACATTATTTTTAACACCCTGCAAAACATGTACATCTTGAATTGTTTCAATATTAAAAGAAAGCTTTCTTTATTCCGAATTGAGCAAGATCTGTTTACAAATCAGAACTCCTGTTCAACAGGGAAAGTAAATTGAATCGGACTGCTTGAAATTTGCTAGATTTTATTTGCTCTTGTTCTTTTGTATAAGTATAAATACAAAAGAACAAGAGCAATTTATAGCATGAACACGTGTTTTTTTGAACGAAACTGCCGTTCTCCACGACAGAGTGGTTTGTACTGTAACATGTTTTTATATTGCACTGAAAGGAACTTTAAGCATTAACTAAATTTGAACTTGCCTATAAAATTATACGCAATACAATTTCTTATTTCTAGAGACCCATACCGCTTAGCCTGGATCTATTAATGCGACGTCATTTAGATTTGAAAAATAATTATCAATTTTGAATTTGAAAAATATTCCATTTTTTTTATTTAACAAAAATATACTAAGTTTTTCTGATCAAATACAGCTTAAATTGCAGCTCAAATAAACAGACCGACAGACAAACAGACGGATAGACAGACAAACAGAAAGATAGACAATTTTTTACAAATAAGTATTCATGTCCTAATGGCATGCAAATAACCCCCTGAGCTCGATAAAAGACAGTTTCCATATAACAGACGGACACTTCAATTTTCTTTATATTTTAAAAATAATTCTTGTGCATCGTCCACACTGTGAGAGCACGGTCATTGATGTGGTGGACAAGAACCAAAGCCTAAATCACGCTATGGAAATTTCTGAATTACTCGAAACGAAACTTATATTAAAATATTTTTTTAATTGTCGAGTTTTTTGAAAAAATTTTTCTATACGTTTGGATACTGATTCTGGTAACGCACTTAACAGGAATCACAGGGTTTTGTTACATGTTGTATAGAACAAGCTCTATACAACAACTGAACATCTTGCCTCAAAATTACTTAGGAAATCACCTTTTTTTCAAATTTGGTGAAGTCGCCCATTTTTCTTCGATGACTATAATACTATACTAAATATAATAAATAGCCTACTGCTATTACTGTCATAGCCCTCAGACGTAAGCCTATCATTCGCTTTTTCTTTAGTATTTTTGCTATAATATTATGTACCTCTCAAAATATTCTTGATACCCTGATGCTATAAAAAAGTGACAGCCTTAACAATACAGAGGCTTTACAAATAAATATATACGAAAGAAAGAGTTAGTTTAGGAGAATAGACCGCTCAGAGACTGTAAAATATTTTTCTGTTCTATGCTGAGGAAAATATTTTGTTGCTTATTTACGCGATAATATCATCACAAACTCGTACCCATAGAATGAGCTGATTAAGGGTTATCTCAAACACATAATAGTTTTAAAGTATAAAATTATAGTTTAAAGTATTTCGTATAACAAAGATAAACGAAAGTAATTTCGTATGATGGAGTTGTCAATTTCTTTCATAATATGATCAGAATAATATTTATTTATTTGTGGTTCACAAATGACATCTATCTCTGGTAATGGTGAGACCATTTAGTTGAAACTACCTTAATTCAAAAAGTTTGCCGGAATCGAAGTCAAATAAAGTTAATATAAAACTAAGTATAAAAAATATTAAAACAACAACATGTCACGTCTTACCGTTCAAAGATGCCATTTTATTATTTTTTATAGTTTTCGCGTAAGCGATTCAACTTGGCCAACTCCAAATCGCACATATTTAAAACGATCCGTTTTGAAAACGGTTTCACACCATAATGGGTTACAGTACTTACTACATTACTATCGTCGCTTTTCAGTATCAGTCCCTGATAAGCAGGCAGGTAAAGAAGTTTAGCATTGGAGAGCTGATTTTTAATTAATTTATTAATGTCGGTATAGTGTTTGCTAGTTTATATAATACGATCACGTATTCCTGATATTATTGTGTTATTTATTTTCAAATAACTTGCCATGTAGTGGCGGTGTAGTAATTCCATCACCCCATTTTGTCTGTCCTCCAGCTATAGGTGCTTTCCGCGGCACTGTGGTCAAACATCGCCAACTTCCAAGACTCCGGGATGCTACTGAGGTACAACCCCTTTACCTATTTCTGCCGCCATATAGCAGTGCTTGCATTGATGTGTTCGGGTTTGAAGGGTATAGAGAGCCAGTATAATTACAGGCTGAGAGACGTTCCATCTTAATCCTCAGGGGTGTCAACGCATCTGTTTTATGAAGTAGACTGCAGGTGTCCATGGACTCTGCTGTCAGCCCGGACACATATCGGCGACCTGCTGCGCCACGCCGCACTGTGATGCATGCGGCGACCGGCAAGCCAGCCGATCACCGGGCCGGAAGCAGGCCCGTGCCACCCGCCAAGGCAAGGCCGCGGTGGGGAGGCCCTCCGCCGCCACCGCCTCTGTGGCCACCGCCGCAGTCGCGACTGCCGCCGCCGCCGCTGTCGCTGTCGCTGCCGCCGCCGCCGCGACACCGACGCCCGCAGAGCGCCCCGTGGAGGAAGCTGAAATGGAATGCCTATAACGGCCCATTAAGCTTCCTCCAGGCGAATATCAACCACTGCGCCTGTGCTCAGGATCTGTTGCTCAGAGCATGGCGCAGTGGTCGTCTTATCGCTGTGGTCGCTGAGCCGTATTTTGTCTGGCCTAGGGAGGACTGGGTGGCGGACCTTAACGGCTCAGTGGCCATCATTTCTTCAGCCGCCGCCGGTACCCCGACCCCTGAAGGTGTCAGGAGGGTCAGGGTGCGTAGCAACGCAATGTTCGGGGAGTTCGTCATTGTGGGGTGTACTCCCCGGACCGATCTCTCGCCGAGTTTCACAACTCTCTTGCAGAGCTGAGAGCAGTCGTCGTCGAAGCTATCCCCCGTACTTGTCCTCAGGGACTTCAATGCCAAGAACTTGGCTTGGGTTCTCGTCGTACAGATGTGCGGGTAGGATGGTGGAAGACTGGGCTCTGGAGACAGGCCTGGTCGTCCTAAATCAGGGTTCTGTCCCCACGTGTGCGGATGCGGGGCGAGTCGGTGGTGGACATTTCGTTCCTAGCCCCGCTCTGTCGCCGCGTGCCATTGACTGTGTGTCATGGAGGGGTGGAGACCTACTCCGACCACCGGTACATCCGGTTTGACGTCTCACCCAGCCCTCGAGCGCGCCAGTCCTACAGGCCCAGTGGTCCGCGTTGGGCGCTGAAGCAGCTGGACCGGGAGCTCCTCCTGGAAGCCTCGATCGTGCAGGCCTGGGTGTCATCACCGGACAGGCCTGCCGACGTCAATGATGAGGCAGGGTGGTTCCAGGCCATGTCCGAGATATGTGACGTGGCAATGCCCGCGTCCGGCCAGGAAGTGCCCGGCGTCAGGTGTATTGGTGGTCGCGTGAGCTGACGTCTCTGCGCGGCGTGTGTCGCCGCGCGGCACTGTGCGCCAGGCATCGCAGGCTCCGCATTCGTCCACCGAATGCAGCCGTGAGGCGGGGCTGTACGAGGATACAGAGCGGCGAAGACCGCCTCCGGAGAGCTGTCCTGCGGGCCGGGATCGGGCCCGTGAGGAGATGCTGGAGACTCGATAGAGATCCGTGGGGCGCCCTTACAAGATGGTGCGGATAAACTCCGCACCTGGGCCCCCGCTGACGCAAGTCTCCGGCCTCAGCTCGTGGAGGATGTGGTGAGCGCTCTGTTCCTGCGCGCGGGGAACATCCGCCCCGCCTATGGCTCCGCCACCTGCGGTGCCGGAAGCGGACCACCAGGACGACGACGACGACATCCGGAAGGGACCGGGTGAACCTGAGGTGGCGGTACGTAGGCTCAGGGCCAGAATACCGCCCCAGGACCCGATAACGCCTGGCAAGCCTGGGTCCTGGCCTCGGAGGCTCTCAGGCCCCGACTGGAGGGCTCTAAGCGCATGCGGAGAGGCCAATTCCGCTTCGTTGGAAGACGGGAAGCTGGTCCTCATTCGGGCCAGGGCGCCTGCGGACTCTCCGTCCGCATACCGGCGTGGTGCTGCTCGACGAGGTGGGCAAGCTCTTTGAAAGAGTAATTGCAAACCGCCTCGCCGAGCACCTGCGAGACAGGGCCGGATCTTGCGGAACACCAGTTTGGTTTCCGCAAAGGCGCTCTACAGTGGACGCCATCATGCGCGTGAAGCCCTCGACGGGGATGCAGTGGCCAGGGGTTGTATTGGCGGTGTCTCGACATCGCCACGCCTTCAACTCCATGCCCTGGGGCTGCATTGGAACACTCGGTATCACCGGGTGCCGACCTATCTCCGTCGGTCGGGGACTATCTGACGGACAGGGCCGTCATCTACCCCGGTCGAAACGGTGAGTGGAACCGAAGATGTCGTGCGGTGTCCCACAGGGTTCGGTTCTGGGGCCGCCCTGTGGAACATCGGTTACGACTGGGTGCTGCGCGCCGACCTCCCTACCGGCGTCAGCGTAGTTTGCTACGCTGACGATACGCTGGTACTGCTGCACAGGGGGTCGTACGAGGCGGCGGCGGAAATATGACACGCGGGGCTGCGATAGTCGTTGAGAGGATCCGCAACTGGGTCTCGGTGGCTCTGCACAAGTCCGAGGCCATGCTTCATGGTCCTCGGAACAGGCCACTGGGATCCTCAGTGATGGTAGGAGGGTATCCGTCGGCGTCGAGTGGACGTTGAGCACCTAGGACTCGTCCTCGACGGCCGATGGAACTTCGTTGAGCACTTCCGACGTTTGGCTCCCAAACTGGAACGGACCGAGGCTGCCTTCAGGCGGCTCCTGCCGAACCTGGGGGCCAAACGCTCTCCGAGGCTCTACGCGAGGATCGTGAGGTCCATGGCCCTACGGGGCCCCGTGTGGGCGCGTGGTTTGGCGCGGCTTGCCGTCCACCACCTAAACGCGCCCAAGGGTGGTTGCCGTAAAGATGGTTCGCGGCTACGCACGATCTCCCGCGAGGCGGCCTCCTTGCTGGATTGCCGCCATGGGATCTGGAGCGATAGTCCTCGCGCGCCTGCACGAATGGCGCGCGGAGCTGCTCGGGGAAACCCGCTGCCGCGGCAGAGTTGTCGCGCAGCGAGCAGACTTCCGGCATGATCTCATGGCGACATGGAGAGCGACTGTCGCAACCCCGTGCTGGGCACGCCACTATAGCGGCGATAAGACCCTCTTTGAGGTGGCTTGAGACGCCACGGTGTCCTCACCTTCCGCCTGACAGGTCCTCACCGGACACGGTGTGTTCAGGTTCCTGCACCGAATCGGGCGGGAGACGCCAGGTGCTCCTGCGAGGATCGACCGGAGGACACGGTGGAGCACACGTGGAGGTGTGCCCTGCTTGGGCGGGCACCGCCGTGTACTCGTAGCGGCGATAGGCGGCGGCGACCTCTCGCGTCCGGCCTGGTCGAAGCCATGGTCCGGAGCGAGACGGAATGGGATGCCGTCACCACCTTCTGCGAAGCAGTGATGCGCGAAGGAGGTGGCGGGCGGGAAGGAAGAGCAACAGCTTTCCTTCGGCCGCCGCGGAGACGCCCGGGCGTCGGGGCTACGTCGTGGCCCTGACCACCGTAGCGCGGACCTGTGGACGGCGAGCAATGGGTAGCTCGCCGTCCGTCCGTCTAACGACGACAGGCCGTGTCGACGGCGCGTTTTGTTCCACGCGCGCCTCAAAGGCTGTCAGCAGCGTGAAGGGGCCCGAGACCGACGCCTGCCAGGGCTGCGGGCTGTTCGAAAGAGATACCGCGGCTCCGGAACGTAAGGGCACTGAAGGAACACGGATGGTTTTAGTCAGTAAAGTCTGACACTCCTTCCGCTCCACCCACAGCGAAGGCGTCATTAGATGATTTTCCATCCGCAAAAAAAAAAAAAAAAAAAAATTATTCCATGGACTGCAGTAGCCAATTACCTTCAGTTGTACTATAAGTTCGTTGGCACTGACGGTGGCACAGCCATTTCTTTTTCGTCTAAAATAAAATACTCTGTGTTTGTTCCAGCAGTCTACTTATGAAAAAGAAGAAGAAAAACTGACTTGAGCACGGAAGAAATTATCATCCAAATGCCACCACTTCATCATCATCATCATTACAACAGTCTATCAAATTCCACTGCTGAACACAGGTATCTACACAAATATATTTGGGCCTCCCTATATATTGCCTCATAAGGACGATATTTGCCATCGGTATTTTGATCATCGACAAACTTACGTCTAGGTTCTACGACAAATTAGCCGCGTTGTGCAGTGAATATTTTTCCTGGAATAACCTTGCTACATCAGCAAGGCAACTTATTGGCTCCTCTGAAAATTAGCAGCAGAATAACCAAATGGTTACCCAGATTTACAGGAGAACTTCAGTACTGTACATTGGCATTTCCTTTATAGGGAGGATTTGCCTTAATAGCCCGCTTGGTTTGGATTGACGATCACTGCGCCAAACCTACAGCTCCTTTAACGCTTCCGCCTGTCAGTAGTCAAGGTATTTTACGCCTAGCATAAACGTGATGATAATACCGCCATTTATCGGAATCCATAAGATTTCTCTGGCTTTTCCCTTAAGATGCCCATTGACGATACGTCCATCAATCCAAATGGAGTGGACGTCTTCCAAAATAGTTTCATAAATGTGAAAAACGTATGCCATTTGAATGGATGTCCCAGCTGGATTTCCAAACGGTTGAAATCCTGCGTCAGTCAAATGAACGTCATTTGCGGCCGTCCGTCAATGTCAAAACGTACGCCACGTCATTTGGAAGACGTCCGGGTGTCTGTGAATGGGCAAACCACGTCAATTTTGTGATTTTTGTCTCAGTTTGTTTCTCTGGTATTGACAGCGGTAGATGTGCTGGATCATCCGAGCTCTGTGGCTGAGACTATGAAACGTTTATACAAAATTCTCCGATTGATAATCAGTTATATCCTGCAATCAAACACATTTTTATACCTCAACAGCATGGTTTTCTTCAGAAAAGAAGATTTTATTACTGATAACATGGATAAAGGAAACCAAATCGATGCTGTTTTCACGGACTACAGCAAAGCATTCGATCACATTGACCATTCTATATTCTTGCAAAAATTATCTGTTGCTGGTATTAGGGGCGATCTGTTTAGATGGTTTACATCTTATATTTCAAACAGATCATATGCGGTAATTTTAAACGGATTAACATCTTGCTGGA